>JAECUM010095221.1:0-150592 GCA_016617855.1 Megalonaias nervosa | reverse complement strand
CCATTTAATAGCATCTCCTTCAATGCACACTCATACTCTTTTCAGATCTGTTTTAGCTGATCTTAGCTCTAGGGTGTGATGGTCAGCCATCTAATGTGCGGTTTTAGGAAAAGAAGTACCTAAGGCCTTTTGATAAAGGAGTTGAGATAAAAACAAGTGACATGAGTTCTACTCACGATCGTTTTGTTTTTTGTTCTTTGTCAAAGTCATGTCCCGTTAGTTAATCTTAGCATCAGGAGACGATGCGTGAGGAGAAGTCACGTTATATTAGCTACAAGGAATGGGGTGAACGCCTTTGTAATGGCAGGTGCGACTTTTACAATTAGTTATAATCCTCTAATTAAATAGACAGAACTTGGATTGAATTAGAAAGTTGTAATGAAGGTAAAAAATGATAAGAAAGGATGGAAGAATCCCAATATTACATAATATATATGTATAAAATCTTGAACAATGATAGAAGCTGACATGCGGGCCAAACGGAGAAGGAATTACATAAACTTCCAGTTATCTTGATTTTGAAAACATATACGGAAAATATATTGGAAAATATTTTTAAACCTTGAAAGCAAAACCAAATTAAAGCAGTAGATTTAAAGCATATATTAATTGACTAGACTTCAAGACTGCAAGTAAAAGACAAGCAACTGGCTAAAACATTTTTATCTATTATAGAAAGGATTATCATAAAAGACATCACGAGAAATTTAAATATTGGTAAAGGTAAATACACGTACAATTATAATAAATGATGGTAAAAGAAACTACACTTACAATTATAATAAATACTAGTAAAAGAAACTACACGTACAATTATAAAAAGAAGAAAAGAAGCAGAATTGACAAAATGTTGTGTTAGTCAAATACTAGAAAAGGAGTTTAATACATGTACTAAATTAGATGATACTTTCTCGGATTATTTTCCTGTAGAAATATACCTATCTAGCGAAGAGAGAACTCAATGGGGCACAGGAAAATGGAAAAGAGAGAACTAGATGGGGCACAGAAATAAGGAAAAAAGATAACTAAAATGGAGCACAGAAAAATGGAATGGAAAGAACTAGATGGTGCAAAAAAAAATGGAAAATGAACAAAGATATACAACTAAATAACACGTGTCAAGAAAAAATTTATAATATACACAAAATATCCCAACAGAACATAGGCGCAGTAGAAGATTGAAGGAAAAATTAAGAAAGAAATTACGAATTTAAGTGAACAATTTGACAAAATTAACAATTATACCAGGCTAAAGATTGAGAAAAAGAATGTCAAAGAATAATAAAAAACTAATGGAGATACAGGAGGGAAAGAAACCCATGAAAAAGTTAACAGGTTGAAGTAAAATGGAGGTCAAACAAGAACAGTTTAAATAAAAGAGGAGACGTAATCTATTAAAGAAAAAGAATAATGTCGAAAATCATTAAGGATCGCAATTAAACCACGAAAGAAAGAGATTTTTCTAATAGGAAACTTGAGAGGAAACCACCAAGGCGTCATGTTTGTTTATATAAAAGAAACAATCACTGCTTGGGAAATTCTCTAAGCTAAACACACAGTTTGAATTACTTTAAACATAATTTAAATGAAATCAAAATTATGGAACAAAACAGAAAAACAGAAAATCTAAGCGATAAAAACCCCGCAAATAATAAAAAACAAAAATGGTACTAACAGCTGTCCAGCTTGGTGTTCAGCATTAAGAGGTTAGTGTTAGGACTGGTTGGCCTGGTGTCAGGATAATGGGACTGGGTGGGACATCATGCTACATGTCTGCGGTATGATATCCCATTGCTAAACATCACATCACCATAAACTGTCACACTGCAGACATCGTAGCGATATGACTGAAAAATTGTTAAAGCTATGTTAAAAATCTAAATCACACACACACACACACACACAGACACACAGACACACACACATTTATTAGAAGGTACAAACTTATTTAAAGTCACGAGAGATGATATAGAAAATAAGATTCTGTAGTAGATTTTATTGGGAAAGAATGCCTCATCTTAATAAAGAAATACAAATGAAAGATAAAACAAAGGGAGGACCGGACATACAACCAATCGAGAAAGCTCTACTCATGAATTCAATAATTGGTGATGGTGGTTAACTATATTTATATCTGTGTGTGTGTGTGTGTGTGCGTGCGTGCGTGTGTGCGTGTGAGTGAATGCAATAATTGGTGATGATTGTTAACTATATATATATATATATATATATATATATATATATATATATATATATATATATATATATATATATATATATATATAGTGCGTGTGCGTGCGTGCTCTTTGCAATTTGAAAAGAACATTAAGAGAAGTACTATAATAGATTGCATGCATACACATGTTCAGGCGAATAGATATGTGGATATGCAAATCCATTTCCATGTGGATGTGTGTGTTTGTGTGAGTGCGTATTCATTTCCACGGGTACTTGATATAACAAATTCACATTCTTGTGTATTTTTGTTTGTACAACATTTGTTGCTAGAAATGATTTTGATGTATGATTTATAACAATATTATCTATATGGGATTCTGTAGATAGCTTGAAGAGTCTTGAAATGTGTATCCCGTATAACAAATAAATTTGAAAAACCGATAATTGTCTACCGATTTAATTGAGATAAATCATATACCAATATAAATTATACTTGGTCAGTTACATCCAAATAAAAGTATACTTGGTCACCTCTAGTATTTATTGTTATTTCAACGATCATTTAAGGGTAAAAAACAAAATAAATGGAATACACATGCGTGGTTGTGACCTGCGTGTGAACTTGAAATCGTTCTGATAATTTTATGGAGGTTTTCTCTGCCCTAAGTATTTGCGTATTAATTTCATCAGAATATGTCAGATTGCCAGATAATAGTGTATTAATTGTAGGTCCATTTGCTTTCTGTCTATCTATACTTATCGAAAGGATGATGATTGTCTGAAATAGGATGGGAATGAAGTACAGCCACTGTCATGGAGTTGGTAGAGTATCATTCCCACCTCATCCTTCACTGAAATCCAAGTAACCCCAATATATTTCCTCTCTCTCTCTCTCTCTCTCTCTCTCTCTCTCTCTCTCTCTCTCTCTCTCTCTCATATTAACTAATTAAATGAAAGGAGAAATTGGTTCGCCAAAACCACTCTCTGACATTCTGTAAAGATCCCACCTCAAATTGGGGTAAAGCATATTCGTCATAAATTAACAAAACTAACATTAAACACCTAATAAAACAGAAAATTTGCAAGGTACAAACATATCGAATAGATGTGCTTTAAAAGACTCAACATTAACCATTTTATTTTATTTATTTTTTTTTCCGTGTCTTTGAGATCCTAAATGTTTATTGTCTATTTACATTAAATATTCATAAAGTGTGGCATGTTTTGTAATCAGGTCAAGTGCATGCAAACGAACATAACCAAATTTGGCCCAAAATTAAGGGAGAAAAAGCAGACCATAATGATGTTAGAGGAGGAAGAAAGTATTGCCATTGGGATGGGAGGGGATGGGTGTATCACTCCTGCTACGGATGTGGTATTTTGACTAGTCCACTCTCTTTCACTGGCAAAATATTCGACACACCAGCCCCTCCTACCGTGAAATCCAAATAATCTCGAAATCTTTTTATCTTTCCATCTTTAACATGAAATGATTATAAAAAGATCAATATAATCAAACATACATGTAACAATTTTGACCCAAATTGACAAGTGCTGATAAATGCATAAAGAGAAAATAACACAAAACAACAAGAGCAATAATAATAATAATAATAATAATAATAATACTAATAATAATAATCCAAAAATATACAAGGCGATTATCTTACATACATGAAAAGGTAAAAGATATATCGATGTCTGGTAAGGAAAACCCCTTAATTTATAAAAAGAAAGGGACAAAGACTTTAACTCATAATGCCTAAGAAACGGGGTACACGCTAATGCTGAATTAAAATTTCACCTTGAGGAAGAACGAAAGAAAATATGACTCCTAAAAGGTACATCGCTATCAAAATGAAAGAGGAACCCAAATCAAAACTACCTAAAATAATTTCCTAAAATCCAAAGTCCTTTTACTTTTGAAAAATATCCAGGTATCCACAGAGGTGGTTTGGGGGCGGGGGTTGGCGGAAGACAAGTATAAGGACCTTTCAACTTTTCCATAAAAGGTGGTCACCATAGAGCCCTTCTGCGTATTATATAACTAGATGTCAGAGGGGTATCCGCCTACACAACAAAATCTGTCAGTAACCGAAGCAGTGAAAGATTACAACTTTTTATTTCTAATTCTGTCAGACAAATGAATGCCAGCAACTTTTTATTTATTATAGAAAATATGAACAAACACATAGATATATTATTTGTGAAAATCGGTCAAAATGTTTAAGATTTATCGCAGTTATATCTTTGAAGTGATAAATTTCAGAAAAACAAAAATTAAATATACGTAGTATATATAGGTTTGCTGTAATATTTGAGAGTTATCCCATTTCACTGACAATATCTCGTACACGTTCATTCATTCATTCATTCATTCATTCATTCATTCATTCATTCAATGAACAAATATTTGTAACGTCGATAATGGTTGAATTACATACCTTATTTTAGGATATATTTCAAGAAAATGTCAAATCCAGAGACATTTCCTACTCACACTTAGATACTAACAATAAAGAAACAGAAACGACCGTGTCTACATGCACACATGTTTATTCAAAATATAAAATATAACCTCTCTTCTATTTGTTATAATTGTCTGGTTTATTATTATTATTATTATTATCGAAGGTTCACATTTATTACATAAAATTTCTAAACTATTAGCAATAATTAATTGTCCAGATAAGTTTATCACTAGAAATCAGCTCATGCCGGATGTCCAACAATGGGGCAAAATTACAACTTAATTCATTTGCATGACGGCGAAACCGTTAATCCTATAAACTGATATACTATTGGTCAGTTTGATGTCTAATTAGCTTCTTTGCGAAATAATGAATAAGGGCTTGACGACCGATCACGGATAGTATAAAAAGCAGTTACATTTTAGTTCTGTATAGATATTTTACTGATTGTGATTCTTGCCAAGCGCATGTCAACCTGTCATTAGAAAAAAGAGAATTATTGTGAGGTACCTTCCTTCTTTGAACCGAAACGTGCAATATCTATAATTTACAACTATGACGGACAGAGAAGGATGTTTTCACGATGCAGAGGAAAAGATCTTGAGCAGTGAGGAAAACAAGATAGTTGACTCGAACGAGCATGTTCGAAATGACTTAGTGGAGAGACATGCCCTTGAATGGCCAAGTCTCACAACACAGTGGTTGCCCGATGTCACAATACCAGGCGGAAACGACTACTCTTTACACAGATTAATACTGGGGACACGCACTAGTTCGGATGAGCAAAACTACTTGATGATAGCTAGTGTACAGCTGCCCAATGAAAATCCACAGTTGTGTGCTCCCCATTACGACAACCAATCGGTTAGCTGTGATATTAGGATAGAGATGAAAATTAACCATGAAGGTGAGGTGAACAAAGCTTGCTTCATGCCACAGAATCCTTGCATCATTGCAACAAAGACAGCTTACAGTGAGGTATTGGTATTTGACTACACAAAGCACCCATCTGAACCTGATCCCAGTGGCAAATGTAGTCCAGAACTGATATTGAAAGGCCATCACAAAGAAGGATATGGTCTGTCATGGAATCCCATTCTGAATGGCTATCTAATTAGTGCTTCAGGCGACCACAGCATTTGTTTATGGGATATCAATGCCATGCCCACAGAAAGAGGAGTTATTGATCCGATTACCATTTTTACAGAACATACATCAATTGTGAATGATGTGGCATGGCATCCCTTGTACCAAAGTATGTATGGGTCTGTGGCTGATGACGAGAAGCTTATGATCTGGGACACTCGCTCAAACAACACCAGTTGCATTGTTCATGCACACGCTGCTGAGGTCCACTGCCTGGCTTTTAATCCGTATAAAGAGTTTCTTCTGGCCACTGGATCTGCTGATGAGACTATTGCATTGTGGGATCTAAGGAATTTAAAATGGAAGCTGTACTCTTTCGAGTCTCATAAAGATGCACCCTTAAAGGCCCAGTGGTCCCCTCACAATACGAATATCCTGGCATATAGCGGCATAGGCAAAAGGCTGTATGTCTGTGATCTAAGCCTACTTGGAGAGGAACAATCTGCAGAAGGTGCTACAACAGAGATGAAATCCATTTATTGTGAACACGCAGCCGAGATCTTAGAATTCTCATGGAATCCCAATGAACCCTGGGTAATTAGTTCTGTGACAGAAGATAGCATCGTGCAAATCTGGCAAATGTCTGAACATGATTATCATAACTTTTGAAAGCTGTGCATTGAAAACAAAACTTTCCATTTTTGCATAATGTATTGCCAATTGTAACTCTTTTAATACAACCATGGATATAAAATGGTATTTAGTTTACAAAATAACTGAACATTTAAAGCTTTTTACGCGCAGAGGTTGAAAAACTGGTCTCCTTGTAATAACTTTCTAAGAGAAGAGTCTTTTCACGTTTTTATGCAAATCTTCATTTAGTGGCACATACTTAATGAAGGAATTTGTTTTACCTGTGTATTTATTTATACAGCAAGTCATTGAAACTACGTTTACTTAAGTTGTTACGCTACGTCCAAGTGAATATTAATAAATATTTTCTGTGTACCATGATTTAGAATTGTGTAGTTTATTTACATCCTTATCTTTCTCTGTGTGTTATTTAAGAACACTTTCAGTTTGAGACAGTCCAGTCAGGTGATATACTATTGTTCAGTGGCGTGGTAAGTTGAATCAGTGACCTAGTGATTTCTTTCTGTGTTTTCCTTCTTCTCTCTATTCTTTTTCTCTTTTCTTTTCTTTCCGTCGACCTTTCTATTATATCTTTTTCCACATATAAGGACTGACCACTAGGTAGTGTTAAAGAATAGCAAAGGCAGAGCAGAGTTCATCCTTATTTTTTATAATCTTCTCCTCTACTAACCCAGTCATCCATCTTTACTCTGCCCCTTACTTCTCGATTCTCGCTATCATCTAGTGATTCTTTGAAGAGCTCTTGTTCCAGAACGAGAGATATGAGATGTTCCAAGTCATAAAATCTGTATTTACATAACATAATAAAACCAGTTCCAGGAAAGAATACCATGTACGGACACAACAATTTATTAGAAACAATAATAATAATAATAATAATAATAATAATAATAATAATAATAACAACTTACATGATCTATTGAATAAAGCCTACACTTTGTCTCTCTCTGTCTCTGTCTCTGTCTCTCCCTCGTCCTCACACAAAGACACATACACGCACAACTTCGGTGCTTTTATAAATGGAACCACAATTAACTCCTTCACGGTCAAACTCTCTCTCTCTCTCTCTCTCTCTCTCTCTCTCTCTCTCTCTCTCTCTCTCTCCTGTAATGATACAGGTCATGTGAAAGACAAATGCTTCATTCCTGTTTTATATCAGTCTATAGGATTGCATTTGTCATTCGAGTTTACAATCGTGTCAGATATAATTCGAGAAGAATTATATATTTCAAATATTCATTGGAGTTACTATTGTGCTCATTGACGTTAGGATGAACATATTACTTTGGATTCAAAGAAGTACTAGATTGTATCATTAGATTCTGTGAGGTCATTCAAAACTATTGGAATTCATTAGAAATGTTGTAGTTTTGGAATTGGGATAAGACATACAGGATTATTTGGAATTTCTCTGGAATTTTCTCTTTGTAGTATAGAGAAATAAATAACTAGTAGATTTTACTTAAATTGTTGGTTTCACATTTTTCTGTTATATATTTTGATACCTAGAGTCGTAACAGTTGAGAATTACAGATATCGCAAGTATATTGCCCTTGAGGGTATACGGAGATTGTCGAATATTTTTTTTCATATCAAAATCGGATTTTTAAGTTTAATTAAACATTGTTATAATATGCATAAGTAACAAATGCCTTTTTATGACTATAATAATGTCACACTTTTGTACAATGTATGTGGCCAGTGACCTTTAATAAACAATGCCATGTTGGTGACATACATGGATATCCTCAGATGTTTAATAAACAAGACAATGTCGGTAACATGCCGCATCAACACGGTTAATAGTTTCTTCACCAGGCTTTGGTTGGTTGCTAGAATCAATTCGAATATCAAGCGGTGTAGGATTTTTATTCTATAGTATTTATGGTAATTTTGTTAATGCAGTAGCGACATCGCCACGAACGACATTTTTATAACCCGGAATTTTCAGTTCCACCTATAGATCTGGATGGTCTGATTAAATGAATGTGAACGTATTTGTTCCACATGGAGCACAAGTGCCAGCGATTGCGTTTTGGCCATTAAGTGTCTGAACTCGAGTTGGGTTTACGGTACGAGGTTTCATGCGACATCGCAATAATATGAAGACATGATCGTGTTATACAATGGCATGACGAAAAATGAAATTCAGTGTCATTGATTGTCCATTAATGTGGAAGCTGGTTGTTTGTGAATCAAAATGTCAGCAGGACATGAATGGAAAAGTGATGAGGTATAGAAGGCGTCGACCTATGGCAGAACCTAATCTAAATCTCCCATAATGATACTACTGTATCGGAGGATATATTTGGTGGGCTCGGTGGGAGCTTCCGAGAGCCCTTTTGTTTGTTTGGAAAACTCATAATTACGCATCGATGACAAAAAAAAACGACGATAATAATATTTAGCAACAAATAATAATAATAATAATAATAATAATAATAATAATAATATTATTATTATTATTATTATTATTATTATTATTATTATTATTATTGTTGTTGTTGTTGTTGTTGTTGTTGTTGTTTGTAACATAGTCCGTCGGCCCACAGTACATGCATGTATCAAAAATATGGTACAACCCCAAAACAACGATTCTAGGATTCTCTCACTTTCAAAAGCTTTGCAAAAGTAGGTAGGGTATTAATATTGTTATTGATTCTCTGGATACAGTTATAAAGATTGATGTGAATTTGCATTACAGTGAATGTCTGAAGGCACATAGGCCTTTCTCAAATTATCATACATGGGACATTTGACAGCAAAGTGAAACTCATCTTCTATATCTGCTCAAAAAGGGCATAAACTTTCAACAGGGAATACTTTTTTTACCTACCTATATTTGCCACTATGGGAAAGCTTCCATTTCTAAACATGCATAGCAGGCTAACACTGTACGAAGAGTTCAAATAATCTATATAGTATTGACAACTCAGATTGTTTCTGATCTTATTATAAAATCGTAATCTATCCATTGAATTTAATTCTCCATTTTGTTCTTGTTGAAAAATATCTTTACAACGTTGTTTAAATAGAAAGAAAAAGAGTTTCTCATTGCTCACCACACGATTAACCCAAACTTCTCCCATTCCGTAGAAAAACAGTAGATTCTTGACTTTATTCACCCATCAGTCACAGTGTTCGCCCCATGCCAATTGTAGGTTATAGCATTGTTTTGGAAGTCTATCATCAGCCATCTTTAGTAGTTTGAACCAGTACTTAAGAATTCTGATATATCTGACTACTTTCATTGGCATTCTATCCAATTCGTTATAGATAAAAGTGTTTGGTGTATGTTTTGTAATCCCAAGTATATAGTTGAAAAATGACGTATATACAACTTCAATATAAACTGCTTTGTATAAACCCCAGACTTCCAACCCATAATACAAAATTGGTGCTATTTTAGTATCAAATATTTGGAATCGAGTTTTTGTAGACAGCTTACCAACCCGATTAAAGCTAGTCTTCAAACTATAAAGTGACTTTAACGCTTGTGCTGCTAGCGTTTTATGACACATATACCATGAATTTTTAGAAGAGAATACACAGCCAAGATATTTATAATAAGATACCGTCCGTATCACGCAATCACCAAAATACCATCTTTCATATCTTCTCAAATATCTCCTTTTTCAAAAGACTACAATTTTAGTTTCCTTCCAGGTTTATCTTTCATTTCCAAATGTTGCAGTAATTTTTAGTTTATTTAGCATTCTTTGAAACTGAGTAGCAGTTTCGGCGAGGACAAACAAGTCATCTGCGTACAACAGTGCAAATAAATTGGCAAAATTCTAGTTTTACATGTCATTCTGGTCAAAAATATGTTTCGTTAAATCGTTAAGGAATAAAGAAAATAGAATTGGTGAGAAAAGACAACCTTGCCTTACTCTAGCCGGGCACTTAAATAGTGATGTCAAACCATTTGGCGTTTTCACATAAGCTTTGACATTTGCATATATGACTTTTAGTATCGTAAGCATTTTACTACTAATATGTTCATTTACTAATTTATGATAAAGCAAGCTCCTGACAATACGGTCAAATGTTGTTTTTGTTTCATAATCAACAAAAAGAGCATAAAACCTACCTCGTCGTTTCAGCAAATAGAAAATCTACCTCGTCGTTTCATCAGATATTTACATCTCAATGTGCTGAGAGTAAATACATTATCTACAGTGGAATAACCACTTCCAAAATCAGCTGGTTTTCACCTAAAATATCATTGTCTTTCATCCAGTTATCTATTCTCACATTTAAAATGGAGATAAATATTTTGCTAAGGACTGATAAAAGGCTAATCCCTCTATAATTTTCAAGTATATTTATATTCCCCTTTTTGTGAATGGGTGTCATAACAGCCGTGGACCAACACTTTGGGAAGGATTCACGATTAAATAATTTATTCAACATAGATACCAAGATAGATACCGTAATATTTCGAGTTGCTTTAACAAAATTCACTCAACTGGTCATAAATTCCACCTGATTTTAAAGCCTTTGTACGTTTCATAGCATGTTGCACTTCTGATTCAGTTATTTTACCGTCCAGATTTTCATTGCGAATATTAGTTGATTCGTTTAATCTAAAATTTTAGTCCGTCTCATATTGCATATTAAAAAGCACAGAAAAGTACTGGTACCATCCGTTGATGTTAATTATTCCACGCGTGGTGCTTGGACATTTTAAAAGTCTCCTGAAGCGTTTCGAGTCTTTATCTAAAATTGATTTTTATAGTAATAATAATAATAATAATAATAATAATATTGCTGTTGTTATTGTTGCTATTATTATTATTATTATCATCATGATTTATATCATTATTATTGTTGTTGTTGTTGTTGCTATTGTTATTGTTCTCATTATTAGTATCACCGTTATTATTATTATTATTATTATTATTATTATTATTATTATTATTATTGATGGACTTCCGGTACACACGACGTGATAGTCACGATAATTGTTCTGACAAGTATTCCTAAATTTTAATGATATTTTTACAGCTAACACATGGGTGTGTTGTCGTCGGTGTGATATTAAAAACTTCATTATATCAAATATGCATAGACAATAAGATGGATGTTTGAAAAGGTAACTATTTAGACTGAAAGCGTGAACAAAGAAGGTCAGATACATGAGCAAACCCGTGCAGAAACGGCATCGGGTCACACTACACGTACTTGAAGTGCACTGTTCGCCATCTGTTAAGTTTTATGATGGGTATTGGTTTGGAGCAGTACAGAATTGGATGTTTCATCCAGCCAACCAAATCTCTGAAATCTACATCAGTCACAAAATTGGTACATCTGGCAGTGAAATGTGTATTGTTTTTCCTATCATTCCAATCATTTGTGCACGGAGTGGAGACGAATCTAGGTCATGGATCTAGGGAGAGACCCACAAAAACCAGGCAAAGAATCAAAACACATCCACAAGGGTCACAAACGACATATAAACCTCTCAATACTACCAGACCACATCATCTTACTCAGGAACGGGTAATAAACTTGCACAACGCATTATTTATATGGATGGCTAAGTTTGACCCTAATCTGACAAGTCCAGTGTATATTATACATGTAACTGAAATCAAGTTTCTGCACTCAATTTGAATTTGTTAAAGATTTATTTTTTTTTCTGATTAGCTGAGTACTTTTATTTAACGATAATATTATTATTTCTTTATTTTTTTAAAATTAATTCTAGAAAGAATTTTATTTGCATTTAACCGATCGGCCATCAGCAAGTATATACATATACATTTGTTACAGACATTCATGGTGACACGTTTAATACATAATGAAAATCAAACACATCGAATGTACACCCATACACGTACTTAAATAGAACATATATGTATACGTTCCTACATACATATACACTGAGATTGTGTGATAGTCACACACACACGCGCGCGGACTAATGACGCCCATTTTAATCTTAGTCCAGTATTTCAAAATGCGGTATTATCGATTGATCTGTAAGGGTTTCCTCGCCGATTCATCATATACAAAATCATTTTGGTAAAAAAAAAATATTAACCCAAAGAAGATTTCTGCACAAATTTAAGTGCAACCATTTAATAGCATCTCCTTCAATGCACACTCATACTCTTTTTAGATCTGTTTTAGCTGATCTTAGCCCTAGGGTGTGATGGTCAGCCATCTAATGTGCGGTTTTAGGAAAAGAAGTACCTAAGGCCTTTTGATAAAGGAGTTGAGACAAAATCAAGTGACATGAGTTCTACTCACGATCGTTTTGTTTTTTTGTTCTTTGTCAAAGTCATGTCCCGTTGGTTACTCTTAGCATCAGGAGACGATGCGTGAGGTGATGTCACGTTATATTAGCTACAAGGAATGGGGTGAACGCCTTTGTAATGGCAGGTGCGACTTTTGCAATTAGTTATAATCCTCTAATTAAATAGACAGAACTTGGATTGAATTAGAAAGTTGTAATGAAGGTAAAAAATGATAAGAAAGGATGGAAGAATCCCAATATTACATAATATGTATGTATAAAATCTTGAACAATGATAGAAGTTGACATGCGGGCCAAACGGAGAACGAATTACATAAACTTCCGGTTATATTGATTTTGAAAACATATACGGAAAATATATTGGAAAATATTTTTAAACCTTTAAAGCAAAACCAAGTTAATGCAGTAGATTTAAAGCATATATTAATTGACTAGACTTCAAGACTGCAAGTAAAAGACAAGCAACTGGCTAAAACAGTTTTATCTATTATAGAAAGGATTATCATAAAAGACATCACGAGAAATTTAAATATTGGTAAAGGAAACTACACGTACAATTATAATAAATACTAGTAAAAGAAACTACACGTACAATTATAAAAAGAAGAAAAGAAGCAGAATTGACAAAATGTTGTGTTAGTCAAATACTAGAAAAGGAGCTTAATACATGTACTAAATTGGTTGTTGTTGTTATAGGGTTTAACGCCATTTTTCAGCACAAGATAGGCTATACATGGCGGCCAGTATTAATGGTGGAGGAAGAACCCTGGAAAATCCCGGGAAGAACCACCGACCCACGAGAAGCTACTGGCAGACTTTCTCACGTACCCACGTTAGCCGAGCCTGGACGCGAACTCACGCAGACAGAGGTGAGATGGCAGTGATCCGTAACGGTCAGCGCTTTAGACCACTCGGCCACTCGGGGCCCCTACTAAATTGGATGATACTTTCTCGGATTATTTTCCTGTAGACATATACCTATCTAGCGAAGAGAGAACTCAATGGGGCACAGGAAAATGGAAAAGAGAGAACTAGATGGGGCACAGAAATATGGAAAAAAGATAACTAAAATGGAGCACAGAAAAATGGAATGGAAAGAACTAGATGGTGCAAAAAAAAATGGAAAATGAACAAAAATATACAACTAAATAACACGTGTCAAGAAAAAATTTATAATATACACAAAATATCCCAACAGAACATAGGCGCAGTAGAAGATTGAGGGAAAATTAAGAAAGAAATAACGAATTTAAGTGAACAATTTGGTAAAATTAACAATTATACCAGGCTAAAGATTGAGAAAAAGAATGTCAAAGAATAATAGAAAATTAATGGAGATACAGGAGGGAAAGAAACCCATGAAAAAGTTAACAGGTTGAAGTAAAATGGAGGTCAAACAAGAACAGTTTAAATAAAAGAGGAGACGTAATCTATTAAAGAAAAAGAATAATGTCGAAAATCATTAAGGATCGCAATTAAACCACGAAAGAAAGAGATTTTTCTAATAGGAAACTTGAGAAGAAACCACGAAGGCGTCATGCTTGTTTATATAAAAGAAACAATCACTGCTTGGGAAATTCTCTAAGCTAAACACACAATTTGAACAACTTTAAACATAATTTAAATGAAATGAAAATTATGGAACAAAACAGAAAAACAGAAAATCTAAGCGAAAAAAAATCCGCAAATAATAAAAAACAAAAATGGTACTAACAGCTGCCTAGCTTGGCTTTCAGCATTAAGAGGTTAGTGTTAGGAGTGGTTGGCCTGGTGTCAGGATAATGGGACTGGGTGGGTCATCATGCTACATGTCTGCGGTATGATACCCCATTGCTAAATATCACCATAAACTGTCACACTGCAGACATCGTAGCGATATGACTGAAAAATTGTTAAAGCTACGTTAAAAATCTAAATCACACACACACACACACACACACACACATTTATTAGAAGGTACAAACTTATTTAAAGTCACGAGAGATGATATAGAAAATAAGATTCTGTAGTAGATTTTATTGGGAAAGAATGCCTCATCTTAATAAAGAAATACAAATGAAAGATAAAACAAAGGGACGACCGGACATACAACCAATCGAGAAAGCTCTACTCATGAATTCAATAACTGGTGATGGTGGTTAACTATATTTATATCTGTGTGTGTCTGTGCGTGTGTGTGCGTGTGCGTGCGTGCGTGTGTGCGTGTGTGCGTGTGAGTGAATGCAATAATTGGTGATGATTTTTAACTATATATATATATATATAGTGCGTGTGCGTGCGTGCTCTTTGCAGTTTGAAAAGAACATTAAGAGAAGTACTATAATAGATTGCATGCATACACATGTTCAGGCGAGTAGATATGTGGATATGCAAATCCATCTCTATGTGGATGTGTGTGTTTGTGTGAGTGCGTATTCATTTCCACGGGTCCTTGATATAACAAATTCACATTCTTGTGTATTTTTGTTTGTACAACATTTGTTGCTAGAAATGATTTTGATGTATGATTTATAACAATATTATCTATATGGGATTCTGTAGATAGCTTGAAGAGTCTTGAAATGTGTATCCCGTATAACAAATAAATTTGAAAAACCGATAATTGTCTACCGATTTAATTGAGATAAATCATATACCAATATAAATTATACTTGGTCAGTTATATCCAAATAAAAGTATACTTGGTCACCTCTAGCATTTATTGTTATTTCAACGATCATTTAAGGGTAAAAAACAAAATAAATGGAATACACATGCGTGATTGTGACATGCGTGTGAACTTGAAATCGTTCTGATAATTTTATGGAGGTTTTCTCTACCCTAAGTATTTGCGTATTAATTTCATCAGAATATGTCAGATTGCCAGATAATAGTGTATTAATTGTAGGTCCATTTGCTTTCTGTCTATCTATACTTATCGAAAGGATGATGATTGTCTGAAATAGGATGGGAATGAAGTACAGCCACTGTCATGGAGTTGGTAGGGTATCATTCCCACCTCATCCTTCACTGAAATCCAAGTAACCCCAATATATTTCCTCTCTCTCTCTCTCTCTCTCTCTCTCTCTCTCTCTCTCTCTCTCTCATATTAACTAATTAAATGAAAGGAGAACTTGGTTCGCCGAAACCACTCTCTCACATTCTGTAAAGATCCCACCTCAAATTGGGGTAAAGCATATTCGTCATAAATTAACAAAACTAACATTAAACACCTAATAAAACAGAAAATTTGCAAGGTACAAACATATCGAATAGATGTGCTGGAAAAGACTCAACATTAACCTTTTTATTTATTTTTTTGTCCGTGTCTTTGAGATCCTAAATGTTTATTGTCTATTTACATTAAATATTCATAAAGTGTGGCATGTTTTGTGATCAGGTCAAGTGCATGCAAACGAACATAACCAAATTTGGCCCAAAATTAAGGGAGAAAAAGCAGACCATAATGATGTTAGAGGAGGAAGAAAGTATTGCCATTGGGATGGGAGGGGATGGGTATATCACTCCTGCTACGGATGTGGTATTTTGACCAGTCCACTCTCTTTCACTGGCAAAATATTCGACACACCAGCCCCTCCTACCGTGAAATCCAAATAACCTCGAAATCTTTCTTATCTTTCCATCTCTAACATGAAATAATTATAAAAAGATCAATATAATCAAGCACACTTGTAACAGTTTTGATCCAAATTGACAAGTGTTGATAAATACATAAAAGGGAAAAATAACACAAAACAGCAACAATAATAATAATAATAACAATAATAATAATAATAATCCTCCAAAAATATACAAGGCGATTATCTTACATACATGAAAAGGTAAAAGATATATCGATGTCTGGTAAGGAAAACCCCTTAATTTATAAAAAGAAAGGGACAAAGACTTTAACTCATAATGCCTAAGAAACGGGGTACACGCTAATGCTGAATTAAAATTTCACCTTGAGGAAGAACGAAAGAAAATATGACTCCTAAAAGGTACATCGCTATCAAAATGAAAGAGGAACCCAAATCAAAACTACCTAAAATAATTTCCTAAAATCCAAAGTCCTTTTACTTTTGAAAAATATCCAGGTATCCACAGAGGTGGTTTGGGGGCGGGGGTTGGCGGAAGACAAGTATAAGGACCTTTCAACTTTTCCATAAAAGGTGGTCACCATAGAGCCCTTCTGCGTATTATATAACTAGATGTCAGACGGGTATCCGCCTACACAACAAAATCTGTCAGTAACCGAAGCAGTGAAAGATTACAACTTTTTATTTCTAATTCTGTCAGACAAATGAATGCCAGCAACTTTTTATTTATTATAGAAAATATGAACAAACACATAGATATATTATTTGTGAAAATCGGTCAAAATGTTTAAGATTTATCGCAGTTATATCTTTGAAGTGATAAATTTCAGAAAAACAAAAAATAAATACACGTAGTATATATAGGTTTGCTGTAATATTTGAGAGTTATCCCATTTCTCTGATAATATCTGGTACACGTTCATTCATTCATTCATTCATTCATTCATTGAACAATATTTGTAACGTCGATAATGGTTGAATTACATACCTTATTTTAGGATATATTTCAAGAAAATGTCAAATCCAGAGACATTTCCTACTCACAGTTAGATACTAACAACAAAGAAACAGAAACGACCGTGTCTACATGCACACATGTTTATTCAAAATATAAAATATAACATCTCTTCTATTTGTTATAATTGTCTGGTTTATTTTTATTATTATTATTATTATTATTATTATTATTATCAAAGGTTCACATTTATTACATAAAATTTCTAAACCATTGGCAATAATTAATTGTCCAGATAAGTTTATCACTAGAAATCAGCTCATGCCAGATGTCCAACAATGGGGCAAAATTACAACTTAATTCATTTGTATGACGGCGAAACCGTTAATCCTATAAACTGATATACTATTGGTCAGTTTGATGTCTAATTAGCTTCTTTGCGAAATAATGAATAAGGGCTTGACGACCGATCACGGACAGTATAAAAAGCAGTTACATTTTAGTTCTGTATAGATATTTTACTGATTGTGATTCTTGCCAAGCGCATGTCAACCTGTCATTAGAAAAAAGAGAATTATTGTGAGGTACCTTCCTTCTTTGAAGCGAAACGTGCAATATCTATAATTTACAACTATGAGGGACAGAGAAGGATGTTTTCACGATGCAGAGGAAAAGATCTTGATCGGTGAGGAAAACAAGATAGTTGACTCGAACGAGCATGTTCGAAATGACTTAGTGGAGAGACATGCCCTTGAATGGCCAAGTCTCACAACACAGTGGTTGCCCGATGTCACAATACCAGGCGGAAACGACTACTCTTTACACAGATTAATACTGGGGACACGCACTAGTTCGGATGAGCAAAACTACTTGATGATAGCTAGTGTACAGCTGCCCAATGAAAATCCACAGTTGTGTGCTCCCCATTACGACAACCAATCGGTTAGCTGTGATATTAGGATAGAGATGAAAATTAACCATGAAGGTGAGGTGAACAAAGCTTGCTTCATGCCACAGAATCCTTGCATCATTGCAACAAAGACAGCTTACAGTGAGGTATTGGTATTTGACTACACAAAGCACCCATCTGAACCTGATCCCAGTGGCAAATGTAGTCCAGAACTGATATTGAAAGGCCATCACAAAGAAGGATATGGTCTGTCATGGAATCCCATTCTGAATGGCTATCTAATTAGTGCTTCAGGCGACCACAGCATTTGTTTATGGGATATCAATGCCATGCCCACAGAAAGAGGAGTTATTGATCCGATTACCATTTTTACAGAACATACATCAATTGTGAATGATGTGGCATGGCATCCCTTGTACCAAAGTATGTATGGGTCTGTGGCTGATGACGAGAAGCTTATGATCTGGGACACTCGCTCAAACAACACCAGTTGCATTGTTCATGCACACGCTGCTGAGGTCCACTGCCTGGCTTTTAATCCGTATAAAGAGTTTCTTCTGGCCACTGGATCTGCTGATGAGACTATTGCATTGTGGGATCTAAGGAATTTAAAATGGAAGCTGTACTCTTTCGAGTCTCATAAAGATGCACCCTTAAAGGCCCAGTGGTCCCCTCACAATACGAATATCCTGGCATATAGCGGCATAGGCAAAAGGCTGTATGTCTGTGATCTAAGCCTACTTGGAGAGGAACAATCTGCAGAAGGTGCTACAACAGAGATGAAATCCATTTATTGTGAACACGCAGCCGAGATCTTAGAATTCTCATGGAATCCCAATGAACCCTGGGTAATTAGTTCTGTGACAGAAGATAGCATCGTGCAAATCTGGTAAATGTCTGAACATGATTATCATAACTTTTGAAAGCTGTGCATTGAAAACAAAACTTTCCATTTTTGCATAATGTATTGCCAATTGTAACTCTTTTAATACAACCATGGATATAAAATGGTATTTAGTTGACAAAATAACTGAACGTTTAAAACTTTTTACGCGCAGAGGTTGAAAAACTGGTCTCCTTGTAATAACTTTCTAAGAGAAGAGTCTTTTCACGTTTTTATGCAAGTCTTCATTTAGTGGCACATACTTAATGAAGGAATTTGTTTTACCTGTGTATTTATTTATACAGCAAGTCATTGAAACTACGTTTACTTAAGTTGTTACGCTACGTCCAAGTGAATATTAATAAATATTTTCTGTGTACCATGATTTAGAATTGTGTAGTTTATTCACATCCTTATCTTTCTCTGTGTGTTATTTAAGAACACTTTCAGTTTGAGACAGTCCAGTCAGGTGATATACTATTGTTCAGTGGCGTGGTAAGTTGAATCAGTGACCTAGTGATTTCTTTCTGTGTTTTCCTTCTTCTCTCTATTCTATTTCTCTTTTCTTTTCTTTCCGTCGACCTTTCTATTATATCTTTTTCCACATATAAGGACTGACCACTAGGTAGTGTTAATGAATAGCAAAGGCAGAACAGAGTTCATCCTTATTTTTATAATCTTCTCCTCTACTAACCCAGTCATCCATCTTTACTCTGCCCCTTACATCTCGATTCTCGCTATCATCTAGTGATTCTTTGAAGAGCTCTTGTTCCAGAACGAGAGATATGAGATGTTCCAAGTCATACAATCTGTATTTACTTAACATAATAAAACCAGTTCCAGGAAAGAATACCATGTACGGACACAACAATTTATTAGAAACAATAATAATAATAATAATAATAATAATAATAATAATAATAAGAATAACAACTTACATGATCTATTGAATAAAGCCTACACTTTGTCTCTCTCTGTCTCTGTCTCAGTCTCTCCCTCGTCCTCACACAAAGACACATACACGCACAACTTCGGTGCTTTTATAAATGGAACCACAATTAACTCCTTCACGGTCAAACTTTCTCTCTCTCTCTCTCTTCCTCCCTCCCTCTCTCTCTCTCTCTCTCTCTCCTGTAATGATACAGGTCATGTGAAAGACAAATGCATCATTCCTGTTTTATATCAGTCTATAGGATTGCATTTGTCATTCGAGTTTACAATCGTGTCAGATATAATTCGAGAAGAATTATATATTTCAAATATTCATTGGAGTTACTATTGTGCTCATTGACGTTAGGATGAACATATTACTTTGGATTCAAAGAAGTACTAGATTGTATCATTAGATTCTGTGAGGTCATTCAAAACTATTGGAATTCATTAGAAATGTTGTAGTTTTGGAATTGGGATAAGACATACAGAATTATTTGGAATTAAATTTCTCTGGAATTTTCTCTTTGTAGTATAGAGAAATAAATAACTAGTAGATTTTACTTAAATTGTTGGTTTCACATTTTTCTGTTATATATTTTGATACCTAGAGTTGTAACAGTTGAGAATTACAGATATCGCAAGTATATTGCCCTTGAGGGCATACGGAGATTGTCGAATATTTTTTTTCATATAAAAATCGGATTTTTAAGTTTAATTAAACATTGTTATAGTGTGCATAAGTAACAAATGCCTTTTTATGACTATAATAATGTCATACTTTTGTACAATGTATGTGGCCAGTGACCTTTAATAAACAATGCCATGTTGGTGACATACATGGATATCCTCAGATGTTTAATAAACAAGACAATGTCGGTAACATGCCGCATCAACACGGTTAATAGTTTCTTCACCAGGCTTTGGTTGGTTGCTAGAATCAATTCGAATATCAAGCGGTGTAGGATTTTTATTCTATAGTAGTTATGGTAATTTTGTCAATGCAGTAGCGACATCGCCACGAACGACATTTTTATAACCCGGAATTTTCAGTTCCACCTATAGATCTGGATGGTCTGATTAAATGAATGTGAACGTATTTGTTCCACATGGAGCACAAGTGCCAGCGATTGCCTTTTGGCCATTAAGTGTCTGAACTCGAGTTGGGTTTACGGTACGAGGTTTCATGCGACATCGCAATAATATGAAGACATGATCGTGTTATACAATGGCATGACGAAAAATGAAATTCAATGTCATTGATTGTCCATTAATGTGGAAGCTGGTTGTTTGTGAATCAAAATGTCAGCAGGACATGAATGGAAAAGTGATGAGGTATAGAAGGCGTCGACCTATGGCAGAACCTAATCTAAATCTCCCATAATGATACTACTGTATCGGAGGATATATTTGGTAGGCTCGGTGGGAGCTTCCGAGAGCCCTTTTGTTTGTTTGGAAAACTCATAATTACGCATCGATGACACAAAAAAATCGACGATAATAATATTTAGCAACAAATAATAATAATAATAATAATAATAATAATAATAATAATAATAATTATTATTATTATTATTATTATTATTATTATTATTATTATTATTATTGTTGTTGTTGTTGTTGTTGTTGTTGTTGTTGTTGTTGTTTGTAACATAGTCCGTCGGCCCACAGTACATGCATGTATCAAAAATATGGTACAACCCCAAAACAACGATTCTAGGATTCTCTCACTTTCAAAAGCTTTGCAAAAGTAGGTAGGGTATTAATATTGTTATTGATTCTCTGGATAGAGTTATAAAGATTGATGTGAATTTGCATTACAGTGAATGTCTGAAGGCACATAGGCCTTTCTCAAATTATCATACATGGGACATTTGACAGCAAAGTGAAACTCATCTTCTATATCTGCACAAAAAGGGCATAAACTTTCAACAGGGAATACTTTTTTTACCTACCTATATTTGCCACTATGGGAAAGCTTCCATTTCTAAACATGCATAGCAGGCTAACACTGTACGAAGAGTTCAAATAATCTATATAGTATTGACAACTCAGATTGTTTCTGATCTTATTATAAAATCGTAATCTATCCATTGAATTTAATTCTCCATTTTGTTCTTGTTGAAAAATATCTTTACAACGTTGTTTAAATAGAAAGAAAAAGAGTTTCTCATTGCTCACCACACGATTAACCCAAACTTCTCCCATTCCGTAGAAAAACAGTAGATTCTTGACTTTATTCACCCATCAGTCACAGTGTTCGCCCCATGCCAATTGTAGGTTATAGCATTGTTTTGGAAGTCTATCATCAGCCATCTTTAGTAGTTTGAACCAGTACTTAAGAATTCTGATATATCTGACTACTTTCATTGGCATTCTATCCAATTCGTTATAGATAAAAGTGTTTGGTGTATGTTTTGTAATCCCAAGTATATAGTTGAAAAATGACGTATGTACAACTTCAATATAAACTGCTTTGTATAAACCCCAGACTTCCAACCCATAATACAAAATTGGTGCTATTTTAGTATCAAATATTTGGAATCGAGTTTTTGTAGACAGCTTACCAACCCGATTAAGGCTAGTCTTCAAACTATAAAGTGACTTTAACGCTTGTGCTGCTAGCGTTTTATGACACATATACCATGAATTTTTAGAAGAGAATACACAGCCAAGATGTTTATAATAAGATACCGTCCGTATCACGCAATCACCAAAATACCATCTTTCATATCTTCTCAAATATCTCCTTTTTCAAAAGACTACAATTTTAGTTTCCTTCCAGGTTTATCTTTCATTTCCAAATGTTGCAGTAATTTTTAGTTTATTTAGCATTCTTTGAAACTGAGTAGCAGTTTCGGCGAGGACAAACAAGTCATCTGCGTACAACAGTGCAAATAAATTGGCAAAATTCTAGTTTTACATGTCATTCTGGTCAGAAATATGTTTCGTTAAATCGTTAAGGAATAAAGAAAATAGAATTGGTGATAAAAGACAACCTTGCCTTACTCTAGCCGGGCACTTAAATAGTGATGTCAAACCATTTGGCGTTTTCACATAAGCTTTGACATTTGCATATATGACTTTTAGTATCGTAAGCATTTTACTACTAATATGTTCATTTACTAATTTATGATAAAGCAAGCTCCTGTCAATACGGTCAAATGTTGTTTTTGTTTTTCATAATCAACTAAAAGAGCATAAAACCTACCTCGTCGTTTCAGCAAATAGAAAACCTACCTCGTCGTTTCATCAGATATTTACATCTCAATGTGCTGAGAGTAAATACATTATCTACAGTGGAATAACCACTTCCAAATTCAGCTGGTTTTCACCTAAAATATCATTGTCTTTCATCCAGTTATCTATTCTCACATTTAAAATGGAGATAAATATTTTGCTAAGGACTGATAAAAGGCTAATCCCTCTATAATTTTCAAGTATATTTATATTCCCCTTTTTGTGAATGGGTGTCATAACAGCCGTGGACCGACACTTTGGGAAGGATTCACGATTAAATAATTTATTCAACATAGATACCAAGATAGATACCGTAATATTTCGAGTTGCTTTAAGAAAATTCACTCAACTGGTCATAAATTCCACCTGATTTTAAAGCCTTTGTACGTTTCATAACATGTTGCACTTCTGATTCAGTTATTTTACCGTCCAGATTTTCATTGCGAATATTAGTTGATTCGTATAATCTAAAATTTGGATCCGTCTCATATTGCATATTAAAAAGCACAGAAAAGTACTGGTACCATCCGTTGATGTTAATTATTCCACGCGTGGTGCTTGGACATTTTAAAAGTCTCCTGAAGCGTTTCGAGTCTTTATCTAAAATTGATTTTAATAATAATAATAATAATAATGATAATAATAATAATAATAATAATAATATTGCTGTTCTTGTTGTTATTGTTGCTATTATTATTATCATCCTTATTATTATCATTATTATTATTGTTCTTTTTGTTCCTATTGTTATTGTTCTCATTATTAGTATCACCGTTATTATTATTATTATTATTATTATTATTATTATTATTATTATTATTGATGGACTTCCGGTACACACGACGTGATAGTCACGATGATTGTTCTGACAAGTATTCCTAAATTTTAATGATATTTTTACAGATAACACATGGGTTTGTTGTCGTCGGTGTGATATTAAAAACTTCATTATATCAAATATGCATAGACAATAAGATGGCTGTTTGAAAAGGTAACTATTTAGACTGAAAGCGTGAACAAAGAAGGTCAGATACATGAGCAAACCCGTGCAGAAACGGCATTGGGTCACACTACACGTACTTGAAGTGCACTGTTCGCCATCTGTTAAGTTTTATGATGGGTATTGGTTTGGAGCAGTGCAGAATTGGATGTGTCATCCAGCCAACCAAATCTTTGAAATCTACATCAGTCACAAAATTGGTACATCTGGCAGTGAAATGTGTATTGTTTTTCCTACCATTCCTATCATTTGTGTACGGAGTGGAGACGAATCTAGGTCACGGATCTAGGGAGAGACCCACAAAAACCAGGCAAAGAATCAAAACACATCCACAAGGGTCACAAACGACATATAAACCTCTCAATACTACCAGACCACATCATCTTACTCAGGAACGGGTAATAAACTTGCACAACGCATTATTTATATGGATGGGTAAGTTTGACCCTAATCTGACAAGTCCAGTGTATATTATACATGTAACTGAAATCACGTTTCTGCACTCAATTTGAATTTGTTAAAGATTTATTTTTTCTGATAAGCTGAGTACTTTTATTTAACGATAATATTATTATTTCTTTATTTTTTTAAAGTTAATTCTAGAAAGAATTTTATTTGCATTTAACCGATCGGCCATCAGCAAGTATATACATATACATATACATATACATATACATTTATTACAGACATTCATGGTGACACGTTTAATACATAATGAAAATCAAACACATCGAATGTACGCCCATACACGTGCTTAAATAGACCATATATGTATACGTTCCTACATACATATACACTGAGATTGTGTGATAGTCACACACACACGCGCGCGGACTAATGACGCCCATTTTAATCTTAGTCCAGTATTTCAAAATGCGGTATTATCTATTGATATGTAAGGGTTTCTTCGCCGATTCACCATATACAAAATCATTTTGGTAAAAAAAAAAAAAATATTAACCCAAAGAAGATTTCTGCACAAATTTAAGTGCAACCATTTAATTGCATCTCCTTCAATGCACACTCATACTCTTTTCAGATCTGTTTTAGCTGATCTTAGTTCTAGGGTGTGATGGTCAGCCATCTAATGTGCGGTTTTAGGAAAAGAAGTACCTAAGGCCTTTTGATAAAGGAGTTGAGATAAAAACAAGTGACATGAGTTCTACTCACGATCGTTTTGTTTTTTGTTCTTTGTCAAGGTCATGTCCCGTTAGTTAATCTTAGCATCAGGAGACGATGCGTGAGGAGAAGTCACGTTATATTAGCTACAAGGAATGGGGTGAACGCCTTTGTAATGGCAGGTGCGACTTTTACAATTAGTTATAATCCTCTAATTAAATAGACAGAACTTGGATTGAATTAGAAAGTTGTAATGAAGGTAAAAAATGATAAGAAAGGATGGAAGAATCCCAATATTACATAATATATATGTATAAAATCTTGAACAATGATAGAAGCTGACATGCGGGCCAAACGGAGAATGAATTACATAAACTTCCAGTTATCTTGATTTTGAAAACATATACGGAAAATATATTGGAAAATATTTTTAAACCTTTAAAGCAAAACCAATTAAAGCAGTAGATTTAAAGCATATATTAATTGACTAGACTTCAAGACTGCAAGTAAAAGACAAGCAACTGGCTAAAACATTTTTATCTATTATAGAAAGGATTATCATAAAAGACATCACGAGAAATTTAAATATTGGTAAAGGTAAATACACGTACAATTATAATAAATGATGGTAAAAGAAACTACACTTACAATTATAATAAATACTAGTAAAAGAAACTACACGTACAATTATAAAAAGAAGAAAAGAAGCAGAATTGACAAAATGTTGTGTTAGTCAAATACTAGAAAAGGAGTTTAATACATGTACTAAATTAGATGATACTTTCTCGGATTATTTTCCTGTAGAAATATACCTATCTAGCGAAGAGAGAACTCAATGGGGCACAGGAAAATGGAAAAGAGAGAACTAGATGGGGCACAGAAATAAGGAAAAAAGATAACTAAAATGGAGCACAGAAAAATGGAATGGAAAGAACTAGATGGTGCAAAAAAAAATGGAAAATGAACAAAAATATACAACTAAATAACACGTGTCAAGAAAAAATTTATAATATACACAAAATATCCCAACAGAACATAGGCGCAGTAGAAGATTGAAGGAAAAATTAAGAAAGAAATTACGAATTTAAGTGAACAATTTGACAAAATTAACAATTATACCAGGCTAAAGATTGAGAAAAAGAATGTCAAAGAATAATAGGAAACTAATGGAGATACAGGAGGGAAAGAAACCCATGAAAAAGTTAACAGGTTGAAGTAAAATGGAGGTCAAACAAGAACAGTTTAAATAAAAGAGGAGACGTAATCTATTAAAGAAAAAGAATAATGTCGAAAATCATTAAGGATCGCAATTAAACCACGAAAGAAAGAGATTTTTCTAATAGGAAACTTGAGAGGAAACCACCAAGGCGTCATGTTTGTTTATATAAAAGAAACAATCACTGCTTGGGAAATTCTTTAAGCTAAACACACAGTTTGAATTACTTTAAACATAATTTAAATGAAATCAAAATTATGGAACAAAACAGAAAAACAGAAAATCTAAGCGAAAAAAACCCCGCAAATAATAAAAAACAAAAATGGTACTAACAGCTGTCTAGCTTGGCGTTCAGCATTAAGAGGTTAGTGTTAGGACTGGTTGGCCTGGTGTCAGGATAATGGGACTGGGTGGGACATCATGCTACATGTCTGCGGTATGATATCCCATTGCTAAACATCACATCACCATAAACTGTCACACTGCAGACATCGTAGCTATATGACTGAAAAATTGTTAAAGCTATGTTAAAAATCTAAATCACACACACACACACACACACACACACACACACACACACACACACACACATTTATTAGAAGGTACAAACTTATTTAAAGTCACGAGAGATGATATAGAAAATAAGATTCTGTAGTAGATTTTATTGGGAAAGAATGCCTCATCTTAATAAAGAAATACAAATGAAAGATAAAACAAAGGGAGGACCGGACATACAACCAATCGAGAAAGCTCTACTCATGAATTCAATAATTGGTGATGGTGGTTAACTATATTTATATCTGTGTGTGTGTGTGTGTGTGTGTGTGTGCGTGCGTGCGTGTGTGCGTGTGAGTGAATGCAATAATTGGTGATGATTGTTAACTATATATATATATATATATATATATATATATATATATATATATATATATATATATATATATATAGTGCGCGTGCGTGCGTGCTCTTTGCAATTTGAAAAGAACATTAAGAGAAGTACTATAATAGATTGCATGCATACACATGTTCAGGCGAGTAGATATGTGGATATGCAAATCCATTTCTATGTGGATGTGTGTGTTTGTGTGAGTGCGTATTCATTTCCACGGGTCCTTGATATAACAAATTCACATTCTTGTGTATTTTTGTTTGTACAACATTTGTTGCTAGAAATGATTTTGATGTATGATTTATAACAATATTATCTATATGGGATTCTGTAGATAGCTTGAAGAGTCTTGAAATGTGTATCCCGTATAACAAATAAATTTGAAAAACCGATAATTGTCTACCGATTTAATTGAGATAAATCATATACCAATATAAATTATACTTGGTCAGTTACATCCAAATAAAAGTATACTTGGTCACCTCTAGTATTTATTGTTATTTCAACGATCATTTAAGGGTAAAAAACAAAATAAATGGAATACACATGCGTGATTGTGACCTGCGTGTGAACTTGAAATCGTTCTGATAATTTTATGGAGGTTTTCTCTGCCCTAAGTATTTGCGTATTAATTTCATCAGAATATGTCAGATTGCCAGATAATAGTGTATTAATTGTAGGTCCATTTGCTTTCTGTCTATCTATACTTATCGAAAGGATGATGATTGTCTGAAATAGGATGGGAATGAAGTACAGCCACTGTCATGGAGTTGGTAGAGTATCATTCCCACCTCATCCTTCACTGAAATCCAAGTAACCCCAATATATTTCCTCTCTCTCTCTCTCTCTCTCTCTCTCTCTCTCTCTCTCTCTCTCTCTCTCTCTCATATTAACTAATTAAATGAAAGGAGAAATTGGTTCGCCAAAACCACTCTCTGACATTCTGTAAAGATCCCACCTCAAATTGGGGTAAAGCATATTCGTCATAAATTAACAAAACTAACATTAAACACCTAATAAAACAGAAAATTTGCAAGGTACAAACATATCGAATAGATGTGCTGGAAAAGACTCAACATTAACCATTTTATTTTATTTATTTTTTTTTTGTCCGTGTCTTTGAGATCCTAAATGTTTATTGTCTATTTACATTAAATATTCATAAAGTGTGGCATGTTTTGTGATCAGGTCAAGTGCATGCAAACGAACATAACCAAATTTGGCCCAAAATTAAGGGAGAAAAAGCAGACCATAATGATGTTAGAGGAGGAAGAAAGTATTGCCATTGGGATGGGAGGGGATGGGTGTATCACGCCCGCTACGGATGTGGTATTTTGACCAGTCTACTCTCTTTCACTGGCAAAATATTCGACACACCAGCCCCTCCTACCGTGAAATCCAAATAACCTCGAAATCTTTTTATCTTTCCATCTTTAACATGAAATGATTATAAAAAGATCAATATAATCAAACATACATGTAACAATTTTGACCCAAATTGACAAGTGCTGATAAATACATAAAGAGAAAATAACACAAAACAACAAGAGCAATAATAATAATAATAATAATAATAATAATAATAATAATAATCCAAAAATATACAAGGCGATTATCTTACATACATGAAAAGGTAAAAGATATATCGATGTCTGGTAAGGAAAACCCCTTAATTTATAAAAAGAAAGGGACAAAGACTTTAACTCATAATGCCTAAGAAACGGGGTACACGCTAATGCTGAATTAAAATTTCACCTTGAGGAAGAACGAAAGAAAATATGACTCCTAAAAGGTACATCGCTATCAAAATGAAAGAGGAACCCAAATCAAAACTACCTAAAATAATTTCCTAAAATCCAAAGTCCTTTTACTTTTGAAAAATATCCAGGTATCCACAGAGGTGGTTTGGGGGCGGGGGTTGGCGGAAGACAAGTATAAAGACCTTTCAACTTTTCCATAAAAGGTAGCCACCATAGAGCCCTTCTGCGTATTATATAACTAGATGTCAGAGGGGTATCCGCCTACACAACAAAATCTGTCAGTAACCGAAGCAGTGAAAGATTACAACTTTTTATTTCTAATTCTGTCAGACAAATGAATGCCAGCAACTTTTTATTTATTATAGAAAATATGAACAAACACATAGATATATTATTTGTGAAAATCGGTCAAAATGTTTAAGATTTATCGCAGTTATATCTTTGAAGTGATAAATTTCAGAAAAACAAAAAATAAATATACGTAGTATATATAGGTTTGCTGTAATATTTGAGAGTTATCCCATTTCACTGATAATATCTCGTACACGTTCATTCATTCATTCATTCATTCATTCATTCATTCATTCATTCATTCATTGAACAAATATTTGTAACGTCGATAATGGTTGAATTACATACCTTATTTTAGGATATATTTCAAGAAAATGTCAAATCCAGAGACATTTCCTACTCACACTTAGATACTAACAATAAAGAAACAGAAACGACCGTGTCTACATGCACACATGTTTATTCAAAATATAAAATATAACCTCTCTTCTATTTGTTATAATTGTCTGGTTTATTATTATTATTATTATTATCGAAGGTTCACATTTATTACATAAAATTTCTAAACTATTAGCAATAATTAATTGTCCAGATAAGTTTATCACTAGAAATCAGCTCATGCCGGATGTCCAACAATGGGGCAAAATTACAACTTAATTCATTTGCATGACGGCGAAACCGTTAATCCTATAAACTGATATACTATTGGTCAGTTTGATGTCTAATTAGCTTCTTTGCGAAATAATGAATAAGGGCTTGACGACCGATCACGGACAGTATAAAAAGCAGTTACATTTTAGTTCTGTATAGATATTTTACTGATTGTGATTCTTGCCAAGCGCATGTCAAACTGTCATTAGAAAAAAGAGAATTATTGTGAGGTACCTTCCTTCTTTGAAGCGAAACGTGCAATATCTATAATTTACAACTATGAGGGACAGAGAAGGATGTTTTCACGATGCAGAGGAAAAGATCTTGAGCGGTGAGGAAAACAAGATAGTTGACTCGAACGAGCATGTTCGAAATGACTTAGTGGAGAGACATGCCCTTGAATGGCCAAGTCTCACAACACAATGGTTGCCCGATGTCACAATACCAGGCGGAAACGACTACTCTTTACACAGATTAATACTGGGGACACGCACTAGTTCGGATGAGCAAAACTACTTGATGATAGCTAGTGTACAGCTGCCCAATGAAAATCCACAGTTGTGTGCTCCCCATTACGACAACCAATCGGTTAGCTGTGATATTAGGATAGAGATGAAAATTAACCATGAAGGTGAGGTGAACAAAGCTTGCTTCATGCCACAGAATCCTTGCATCATTGCAACAAAGACAGCTTACAGTGAGGTATTGGTATTTGACTATACAAAGCACCCATCTGAACCTGATCCCAGTGGCAAATGTAGTCCAGAACTGATATTGAAAGGCCATCACAAAGAAGGATATGGTCTGTCATGGAATCCCATTCTGAATGGCTATCTAATTAGTGCTTCAGGCGACCACAGCATTTGTTTATGGGATATCAATGCCATGCCCACAGAAAGAGGAGTTATTGATCCGATTACCATTTTTACAGAACATACATCAATTGTGAATGATGTGGCATGGCATCCCTTGTACCAAAGTATGTATGGGTCTGTGGCTGATGACGAGAAGCTTATGATCTGGGACACTCGCTCAAACAACACCAGTTGCATTGTTCATGCACACGCTGCTGAGGTCCACTGCCTGGCTTTTAATCCGTATAAAGAGTTTCTTCTGGCCACTGGATCTGCTGATGAGACTATTGCATTGTGGGATCTAAGGAATTTAAAATGGAAGCTGTACTCTTTCGAGTCCCATAAAGATGCACCCTTAAAGGTCCAGTGGTCCCCTCACAATAAGAATATCATGGCATATAGCGGCATAGGCAAAAGGCTGTATGTCTGTGATCTAAGCCTACTTGGAGAGGAACAATCTGCAGAAGGTGCTACAACAAAGATGAAATCCATTTATTGTGAACACGCAGCCGAGATCTTAGAATTCTCATGGAATCCCAATGAACCCTGGGTAATTAGTTCTGTGACAGAAGATAGCATCGTGCAAATCTGGCAAATGTCTGAACATGATTATCATAACTTTTGAAAGCTGTGCATTGAAAACAAAACTTTCCATTCTTGCATAATGTATTGCCAATTGTAACTCTTTTAATACAACCATGGATATAAAATGGTATTTAGTTTGCAAAATAACTAAACGTTTAAAGCTTTTTACGCGCAGAGGTTGAAAAACTGGTCTCCTTGTAATAACTTTCTAAGAGAAGAGTCTTTTCACGTTTTTATGCAAATCTTCATTTAGTGGCACATACTTAATGAAGGAATTTGTTTTACCTGTGTATTTATACTGCAAGTCATTGAAACTACGTTTACTTAAGTTGTTACGCTACGTCCATGTGAATATTAATAAATATTTTCTGTGTACCATGATTTAGAATTGTGTAGTTTATTCACATCCTTATCTTTCTCTGTGTGTTATTTAAGAACACTTTCAGTTTGAGACAGTCCAGTCAGGTGATATACTATTGTTCAGTGGCGTGGTAAGTTGAATCAGTGACCTAGTGATTTCTTTCTGTGTTTTCCTTCTTCTCTCTATTCTATTTCTCTTTTCTTTTCTTTCCGTCGACCTTTCTATTATATCTTTTTCCACATATAAGGACTGACCACTAGGTAGTGTTAAAGAATAGCAAAGGCAGAGCAGAGTTCATCCTTATTTTTTATAATCTTCTGCTCTACTCTCCCAGTCATCCATCTTTACTCTGCCCCTTACTTCTCGATTCTCGCTATCATCTAGTGATTCTTTGAAGAGCTCTTGTTCCAGAACGAGAGATATGAGATGTTCCAAGTCATAAAATCTGTATTTACTTAACATAATAAAACCAGTTCCAGGAAAGAATACCATGTACAGACACAACAATTTATTAGAAACAACAACAATAATAATAATAATAATAATAATAATAATAACAACTTACATGATCTATTGAATAAAGCCTACACTTTGTCTCTCTCTGTCTCTGTCTCAGTCTCTCCCTCGTCCTCACACAAAGACACATACACGCACAACTTCGGTGCTTTTATAAATGGAACCACAATTAACTCCTTCACGGTCAAACTTTCTCTCTCTCTCTCTCTCCCTCCCTCCCTCTCTCTCTCTCTCTCTCTCTCTCTCTCTCTCTCTCTCTCTCTCTCTCTCTCTCTCTCTCTCTCTCTCCTGTAATGATACAGGTCATGTGAAAGACAAATGCATCATTCCTGTTTTATATCAGTCTATAGGATTGCATTTGTCATTCGAGTTTACAATCGTGTCAGATATAATTCGAGAAGAATTATATATTTCAAATATTCATTGGAGTTACTATTGTGCTCATTGACGTTAGGATGAACATATTACTTTGGATTCAAAGAAGTACTAGATTGTATCATTAGATTCTGTGAGGTCATTCAAAACTATTGGAATTCATTAGAAATGTTGTAGTTTTGGAATTGGGATAAGACATACAGAATTATTTGGAATTAAATTTCTCTGGAATTTTCTCTTTGTAGTATAGAGAAATAAATAACTAGTAGATTTTACTTAAATTGTTGGTTTCACATTTTTCTGTTATATATTTTGATACCTAGAGTCGTAACAGTTGAAAATTACACATATCGCAAGTATATTGCCCTTGAGGGCATACGGAGATTGTCGAATATTTTTTTTCATTTATGAAATCGGATTTTCAAGTTTAATTAAACATTGTTATAGTGTGCATAAATAACAAATGCCTTTTTATGACTATAATAATGTCACACTTTTGTACAATGTATGTGGCCAGTGACCTTCAATAAACAATGCCATGTTGGTGACATACATGGATATCCTCAGATGTTTAATAAACAAGACAATGTCGGTAACATGCCGCATCAACACGGTTAATAGTTTCTTCACCAGGCTTTGGTTGGTTGCTAGAATCAATTCGAATATCAAGCGGTGTAGGATTTTTATTCTATGGTATTTATGATAATTTTGTTGATGCAGCAGCGACATCGCCACGAACGACATTTTTATAACCGGGAACTTTCAGTTCCACCTATAGATTTGGATGGTCTGATTAAATGAATGTGAACGTATTTGTTCCACATGGAGCACAAGTGCCAACGATTGCGTTTTGGCCATTAAGTGTCTGAACTCGAGTTGGGTTTACGGTACGAGTTTTCATGCGACATCGCAATAATATGAAGACATGATCGTGTTATACAATGGCATGACGAAAAATAAAATTCAGTGTCATTGATTGTCCATTAATGTGGAAGCTGGTTGTTTGTGAATCAAAATGTCAGCAGGACATGAATGGAAAAGTGATGAGGTATAGAAGGCGTCGACGTATGGCAATACCTAATTTAAATCTCCCATAATGATACTGCTGCATCGGGGGATATATTTGGTGGGCTCGGTGGGAGCTTCCGAGAGAGCCCTTTTGTTTGTTTGGTAATCTGTCACAATTACGCATCGATGGCAAAAATAACGACAATAATAATATTCATTTGTATTGTTATTATTACTATTTGTAACATAGTCCGTCGGCCCACAGTACATGCATGTATCAAAAATATGGTACAACCCCAAAACAACGATTCTAGGATTCTCTCACTTTCAAAAACTTTGCAAAAGTAGGTAGGGTATTAATATTGTTATTGATTCTCTGGATACAGTTATAAACATTGATGTTAATTTTCATTACAGTGAATGTATGAAGGCACATAGGCCTTTCTCAAATTATCATACATGGGACATTTGACAGCAAAGTGAAACTCATCTTTTGTATCTGCACAAAAAGGGCATAATCTTTCAACAGGGAATATTTTTTACTTACCTATATTTGCCATTATGGGAAAACTTCCATTTCTAAATATGCATAGCAGGCTAACACTGTACGAAGAGTTCAAATAATCTATATAGTATTGACAACTCAGATTGTTTCTGATCTTATTATAAAATCGTAATCTATCCATAGATTTTAATTCACCATTTTGTTCTTGCTGAAAAATATCTTTACAACCTGCTAGCGTTTTATGACACATTTACCATAAATTTTTAGAAGGGAATAAACAGCCAAGATATTTATAATAAGATACCGTCCGTATCACGCAATCACCAAAATACCATCTTTCATATCTTCTCTAATATCTCCTTTTTCAAAAGACTACAATTTTATCTGAAGTTTAATATTTGGAAAATCTCTTTTAGGCGTGGTTTATTTGCGATCCTTAATGATTTTGGACACTATTCGTTTTCTTTAATATGTTACGTCTCCTCTTTAATTTAAACTGTTCTTGTTTGCCCTCCATTTTACTTCAACCTGTTAAGTGTTTCATGGGTTTCCTTCCCTCCTGTATCTCTGTTTGTTTTCTATTATTCTTTGACATTCTTTTTGACAATCTTTAGCTTAATATCATTATTACAATTACCAAATTGTTTGCTTAAATTAGTCATTTCTTTCCTAATTTTTCCTTCAATTTTCTACTGTCCCTATATTGACTCGTGATATTTTGTGTATGTCATAAATATTTCCATGACATGTGTTATTTTGTTGTATATTTTTGTTCATTTTCCATTTTCCTTTCACCATCCATTTTTTTTCCTTTCGATTTTTCTGTGTTCCATTTAGTTCTCTCTTTTCCACTTTTCCACTTGCTACAAAAACGCCAACAGAAGAAAAACCAGAAACTGAAATTCTGAGGGAGGAACGGACTTCTTCTGGAAGACTTATGACGCTGTGTGGTGAAAGCCGCGAATCAGATCACCCTTCTATCAAACAGGAGAATTACCATCGCAACATGGAACGTGAGGACAATGTATGAGGCATGAAAAATGGCACAGGTAGCAGCAGAGATGAGGATCTACAACCTATCCCTACTGGGCATTAGCGAGACAAGATCTACTCAATCTGGACAAATAAGACTGATGACATGAGAAATGCTACTGTATTCAGGACATGAGGAAAATGACGCGCCTCCTACACAGGAGGTGGGGCTCACGATGTCGAAGCAAGCATATAATGCACTGATAGGATGGGAACAACACGGGCCCAGAATCCTCACGGCAACGTTTAGGACCAAGAAGGAGAAAATAAAGATGAACGTCATAAAGTGCTACGCTCCAACAAATGACGTCGAAGAAACAGAGAAGGACCAGTTTTACAACAGTCTACAGAACATGGTAGAGAACTTCCCATACAAAGACATCAACATTCGCATGAGTAATTTCAATGCCAAAACTGGGTAAAACAACACAGGGTACGAACAAGACATGGTGATCCACGGCCTGGGTGAGATGAACGAGAATGGAGAGAAATTCGCAGACCATTGTGCACTGAACAACCTGGTCATCGGGGGTAACATCTTTCCCCAAAAGAGAATCCACAAGAACACATGGATATCACCAGACCATGTGACAGAAAATCAATTCACCACATCTGAATAGCCAAGAAGTTCAGAAGATCCCTGCAAGATGTGAGGGTGAGGAGGGGAGCAGATGTGGCATCTGACCACCACTTAGTTGTCGCAAGGCTGAAACTTAAACTGAAGAAGAACTGGATGGGCACAAAAGAGAAGAAAACAAAGTATAACATCAGCCTGTTGAAAGATGCAAAAACTAAAGAAGAATACAGACTGACGCTTAATAACAAGTACCAAGTGCTACAAGAGCTTTTTGAAGATGAGGAAGACAATGTGAATAATAGATGGCAGAAAGTTAAGGAGGCAGTAAAATCATCATGCCAAGAAGTTCTAAGCCCCATGAAGCACCAGCAGATAGAATGGATTTCAGCCGAAACATTGCACAAAATCCAGGAGCGGAAACAAAAGAAATCAGCAGTAAATAGCAGTAGGACAAGAGCTTCAAACGTAAAGGTACAAAAAGAGTACACTGAGTCCCACAGAGAAGTGAAAAGAAGCATCAAGATAGACAAGAGAAACTACGTTGAAGGACTTCCAGCAGAGGTAGAAGAAGCAGCCGGAAATGGAAACATGAAGAAGCTATACGACATCACCAAGAAGCTGTGAAGAGACCCGTAAAGGAGAAGCAGGGAAAGACCATAGCAAGTACAGAACACCAAATGAATAGATGGGCATATCATATTGAAGAACTGTTGAACAGGCCAGCACCACTAAATCCCCCAGAAATCCATCCAGCCAACGCAGATCTCCTCATAAGCAGTGACAACCCCACCAGAGACGAGATCAGGAAAGCCATTTCCCAGCTGAAGAACGGCAAGGCAGCCGGACTTGATGATATCCCAGCAGAAGTCCTCAGAGCAGACCTAGAGGATTCAGTGGAAATGCTATACACCCTCTTTGAGAAGATCTGGGAGGAAGAAGAAATACCGACTGACTGGAAGGAGGGATACCTCATCAAGATCCCCAAGAGAGGCGACCTCAGCAATTGTTCCAACTACAGAGGAATCACATTCCTGTATGTACCAGGGAAGGTCTTCAACCGGGTCCTCTTGGAGAGAATGAAGGAGGCCGTAGACCCACAGTTACGAGACGAGCAAGCGGGCTTGCTGCAGAACAGATCCTTTACGGACCAAATAGCTACTCTTCGCATCACAATCGAGCGATCGTTGGAGTGGAATTCTTCGCTCTACATCAACTTTGTCGATTATGAGAAGGCATTCTACAGAGTGGACCGAGAGACACTCTGTAAACTTTTTCGCCACTACGGCATCCCAACCAAACTGGTGAACCTGATCAAGAACACTTACGACGGAATGTCCTGCAGAGTCACCCATGCAAGACAGCACTCAGACAGCTTCCTAGTGAGGACTGGCGTGAGGCAAGACTGCTTGCTGTCGCCGTTTCTCTTCCTTCTCGTCATCGACTGGATTGTGAAGACGTCCACCAATGGGCGGAGAAATGGGATCCAGTGGACATTGTGGAGTCAGCTTGAGGACCTGGACTTTGCCGATGACATTGCGCTCTTGTCCCACAGTCAGAAGCAAATGCAGGACAAGACCGACGTACTGGCAGCCACATCAGCACAGGTTGGTCTCAACATCCACAAAGACAAGAACAAGATTCTCAAGATCAGTTATGTCAGTAATATTCCAGTCACACTGCATGGAAGTCCCCTGGAAGAGGTGGAGTCCTTCACGTACCTGGGCAGCATTATCAACCAGCAGGGCGGCACAGACGTAGATGTCAAGGCAAGGATCGGAAAGGAGGGAGCAGTTTTCATACAGCTCAAGAACATCTGGAGCTCCAAATTTCCTTGACTACCAAGACCAGGCTGTTCAACTCCAACGTGAAGTCAGTCCTACTGTATGGAGCAGAGACCTGGAGAACCACCAAGTCGACCGTAAAGAGAGTTCAGACCTTCATCAACAGCTGCCTAAGAAGAATTCTCAAGATCAGCTGGCCAGACACCATCAGCAACACCAACCTGTGGCAGAGAACCTCTCAGCTTGCAGTAGAGGACGAGATCATGAAGAGAAGGTGGGTATGGATATGACACACCCTACGTAAACCGCAAACGAACATTACCAGACAGGCATTGAGGTGGAACCCATAAGGCAAACTGAGAAGGGGTCGACCAAGAAACACCTGGCGACGTGACCTTGAGGCGGACATCACTAAGCTGGTTCACACCAGGAGTCAGCTTCAGGGGATGGCAGAGGACAGAAGTCTCTGGCAATCTTTTGTGGGCGGCCTATACCCCGGCAGGAGTGACGGGCATAACTAACTAAACTAACTTTCCACTTTTCTGTGCCCCATTCAGTTCTACCTTTTCCATTTTTCTGTGCCCCATTTCTCTCTGCCCAGTCTAGTTCTCTCTTTTCCATTTTTCTGTGCCCCATCTAGTTCTCTCTTTTCCATTTTTATGTGCCCCATCGAGTTCTCTCTTCGCTAGATAGGTATATTTCTACAGGAAAATAATCCGAGAAAGTATCATCCAATTTAGTACATGTATTAAACTCCTTTTCTAGTGTTTTACTAACACAACAATTTGTCAATTCTGCTTCTTTTCTTCTTCTTATAATTGTATGTGTAGTTTCCTTTACTAGCATTTATTATTATTATACGTGTAGTTTCCTTTACCATCATTTATTATAATTGTACGTGTAGTTTCCTTTACTAGTATTTAAATTTCTCATGATGTCTTTTATGTTATTCCTTTCTATAATAGATAAAACTAAATTAGCCAGTTGCTTGTTTTTTTCTTGCAGTCTTGAAGTCTAGTCAATTAATATATGCTTTAAATCTACTGCATTAATTTGGTTTTGCTTTCAAGGTTTAAAAATATTTTCCCATATATTTTCCGTATACGTTTCAAAACCAATATATCTGGAAGTTAATGAGATTCATTCTCCGTTTGGCCCGCATGTCAACTTCTATCATTGTTCAAGATTTTATGCATATATATTATTTAATATTGTGATTCTTCCATCCTTTCTTATCATTTCTTATCTTAATTACAACTTTCAAATTCAATCTACGATCTGTCTATTTAATTAAAGGATTATAACTAATTGCAAAAGTAGCACGTGCCATTACAAAGGCGTTCACCCCATTTCTTGTAGCTAATATAATATGACTTTTCCTCACGCATCGTATCCTGATGCTAAGATTAACTAACGGGACATGACTTTGACAAGGAACAAAATAAAGATCGTGAGTAGAACTCATGTCACTTAATTTTATCTCAACTCCTTTATCAAAAGGCCTTAGGTACTTCTTTTCCTAAAATCGCACATTAGATGGCTGACCATCACACCCTAGGGCTAAGATCAGCTAAAACAGATCTGAAAAGAGTATGAGTGTGCATTGAAGGAAATTTGTGCAGAAACCTTCTTGGGGCAAATTTTTTTTATGCCTAAAATGATTTTGTATATGGTGAATCGGCGAAGAAACACTTACAGATCAATAGATAATACCGCATTTTGAAATACTGGACTAAGATTAAAATGGGTGTCATTAGTCCGCGCTCATGTGTGTGTGTGTGTGTGTGTGTGTGTGTGTGTGTGTAATGTTTTAATTATTCCTAGCCATTGCCATAACTCATACTGGAACTAGTGCATATTGGCTCTCATGTTCATGTACACAGACAAAACGTTTCCTTCTAACTCATATCTCGTCGAAAAGAATATTTTCGAATGCTGCAAACGGACAACAAATTTGTACGTGATTCAGCAAGGCTTTGAAACTCTGCTAACCATTCATGAATCTATATAAATTATAACATTGATAATTACTTAGAAATTTTAGTAGCTGTAGCGTTGACAAAGACTTTATAAGCTTTCCTTATTTGTTTCTCGTCCAAATTTTGTAACTTTTTAGTTTACTTTTACAAGTTATCTCTTTGAATGTTTCACTTTAATTTCGGTAGAATGTAGTTACTGATGTTTTGTCTCTGACACGCTGAAATTCATCATCCAAGGGAATGTGCCTTTGACCCATCTTGTCTGCAGCATTATCTTTGTCTATTTCTCTGCTATTTCAATAACCGAAACTAACTAAAGGTGGTGGTGTAGATATTGTTTTGATTTTCGGTTTGATAAGGATATGTATCAATTATCTCTATAATGTTAAAAATTGGGATAAAAAAAACAACACAAACGCGGATAATTCTGTTCAAAATGGGGATAAAAAAACAACACAAACGCCGATAATTCTGTGCAACTAGTTTCGCATTTAATACAGTTAATTCTCGTCATCTAAATGTGATAGACACCGGTGCTCTCAGTGTGCAAACATAAGAGAAAGTGCTTCTTTCAGTAGCGCTAATACTAAAGAGGTATTTTCTCTGCGTTATAACACTAACTGCGTATCAACTGATGTGATGATTATTTGATAACCTGTAAAAAATATAATATGCAATATGTTGGACAAACACTTCAACAAGTTTCTAAGAGAATGAATAATCATCGCTTTCATATAAAAAATTATAGAGATCTTCAGTTTTCCTCTAATATTTCAACACATTTTAATACCAATAATCTCTCTCTACTCGATTTTTCTTTCATGCCAATAGATATTGTGCATGGAGACATGAATAGGCTCATAAAAGAAACTTACTGGATTCATAAATTAGATACTTTGTATCCTAATGGCCTTAATACCAATGCACTATATAAAATTGTATATATATATTTTATTTTTTTTATTAAATTGATAAATTGTATATCCTTTATAAAAATACAATTATATGTATGACTGTTTGGCTCTGTTTTATTTTATTATTTTACTATAATGTTCAAACAAAAACTGAATATACCGAGATGAAAGTAAGAAAGAAGAGACACAAAAAAACAATGGTTCAAAAGAGGCAAATATTAGACGTTTTGATGAAGTTTGTCGCTAAGTTCTGTCTTGGTACGTCGATAACATAAAACTAGGTCCTGTCATGAATGAATTTCCACGGAGATGAACAACGTTAAAGAAAATGAATTCCAAAAATCTGTATGATGCGAAAGCAAACGGTAAGACAGTTTGAATCTCAAGGAAAGGTGGCATCACAACAATGCTTTCATCCTGTACCATGTTAAGACTGGAAAGCAGGTATTGGAAACAATAGGTTGGACACTAAAGGTGATACATATAGAGGAAGGTATGTAACCTAAATTTACGCTTGAACATACTATTGAAGAAAGACAACCAATACCAGTAGCATAGAAAAATGAGTTGCAAAATAAGACAGCAATAAACCCTGTTATGAACACATGATAAAAACTGAGGCTATCATTCATAAATACCATAGAACTTCCACCTGCAATGAAAATATTATTCATTACAAAAGAGAAAAGAAAACATCGGGGTAATGCAAATGATGTAGAAGTTGTCAAGTCAAAAGTAGCATCTATGCAATTTGATGTTAGTGTTTTATAATGTACAGTTTGAAGAGTTAAATCAGGGCATCAACAAGGAAACATGTATATACAAAAAGCATGTTTCTAGAACAGTTGGAATGTGTCAAAGTGCAAATGGTTAACTAGTTGGACATCTAACACAGTTGAAGGTGTATATAAGGAGAGAACTGAGCAATCAAATTCATTCCTATTTTGGAGTCATTCTTATTTGTGTTCCTGTTGCACTGATCTACAATTTTTTTAAAAAGTTGTCTGCTTCATATATAAAACGTGTTATTTATTATGGTTTTGATGTGCTGAATTCAAATATGACATTTAAAACAACTGATTGGCTACTGTTTCCATGATATGTAAGTTTTTAGATTTTATGTCTATGTTTATTGTGTAGATAGTAGAGTTTTAATCATAAATTGTAAACCTAGGTCTTTTCATGTGTTTATGGTTGCTTTACATAATAATAGTTCACCTGTCATGTTTATGTAACACTTTAAAAACAGCAAAAGGGTTATATAAATAATATTTATTTTGAAACAAAAGGCTAAAAAACCTATTATGTACACATAAGTACATGTACATAGTTTAGTCCTTATTCAGTGTCTACTCGGCGCTTCATGGCTTGTCTCTTGTATTCATTAAATGGAGCGTCACTGTCCAGCAATAGTCTGCAAGCATTGATTGGCACTATTTGCCCTGATAGCGTTTCTCCGTTCTTGCAGTGTCCTAGTGAAATCGCTCGCCGTGCTCGTCGCTCACTGCTCCGCAGTTCGATGGAAAATTCTAGATGAGAGTGCAAATAATCTATCTTTAGTGACATGTTGCAACCAAGGCTTTTGTGAGCATTGAGGTTTGCCACCAACTCCCTGTATTAATCTGTCTTCTTGTTTCCGAGAAAATTTGTTGCCACTAACTGGGAGGCTTTCCATGCCGTCTTTTCCTTGCCACAAAATGATGGTCAAATGCATCGTCTCGAAGCAGTTCACGAGTCTGAGGACCAACAAAGACACCTTCCTGTATCTTAGCTTCACTTAAACTTGGAAAGTTCCACGGAGGTACTTGAAAGTTGCTTGTGTTTTGTTCATGGCCTTGACAAAGTTCTTCATCAGACCCAGCTTGATGTGCAAGGGTGGTAACAAAAACTTCCTTGATTCAACAAGTGGTGGATGCTGAACACTTTTCCTCCCAGGCTCCGATGACTGTAGGAATGGCTAATCTTTCTTGATGTAGTGGGAATCTCTCGCACGACTATCCCATTCACATAGAAAACAGCAGTACTTTCTGTATCCAGTCTGCATACCAAGCAAGAAAGTAAGAACCTTCAACCTTCGCCACAAAGCTGCCATTGAAGTTTTGTCTAGTTTATGTACCTCAAAAGTTTGTTTCATGTTTTCATAGGTTTCCTTCATATGGACTGCATGACCAACTGGAATTGACGGCAAAACATTGCCATTATGCAGCAAAACAGATTTAAGATTCGTCTTCGATGAATCATTGAACAGTTCCCACTCATCTGGATCATGAACGATGTTGAGGACTGCCATCACACCATTGATGATGTTGCAGGCTACAAGATCACCTTCCAAGAAGAAGAATGGGACAAGATCCTATTGACTGTCACGGAACGTGGAAACCCTAACATCACCTACCAGGAGATTCCACTGCTGTAGTCTGGAGTCCAACAGTTCTGCCTTACTCTTGGATAGTTCCAAATCCCTGACAAGGTCATTGAGTTCACTTTTTATTATGAGATGTGGTTCAGAGGGGGAGGATGGGAGAAAATATGGGTCATATGACATTGATGGTTCAGGACTAGAAATTTCATCCTCTTCCTCTTCCTCGTCTGACTCAAGTGAGAATGATTTTGGTGCATCAGGAACTGACAGTCCTTCTCCGTGGAGTACTGAGCGTATAGCTGATGGAGTGTTTGAATAATGCACAGTCCATTTTTTCATCTTTGACACACCTTTCCCAATTAGAGGCACCATGCAGAAGTAACAATTGCTGATATGATCTGCTGGCTCTCTCCAAATCATTGGCGCTGCAAAAGGCATAGATTTTCTTTTCCTGTTCAACCACTGGCGAAGATTTGTTGAACAAATGTTGGAGGATATGTGTGGGGCCCACCTCTTGTCCTGATCTCCAATTTTACAGACAAAATAAAGGTGATAGGCTTTCTTAACCATAATGGTTATACTGCGCTTTTTTGATGCAAAAGTCACTTCATCACAAACATAGCAGAAATTATCTGCATTGTTCACACAAGTACGAGGCATCTCTGCTCACTTTGGCTACACAGAAATGTGTCCCTTTACAAAATCAAATAGTGACAAATATGAGAGCACGACTGTATGATTTCTAGAGCTGACAGGGCAATTTGTTCAGCAGAGTGATGTAAGCTTAGCTATGATTGCATCATCCATGACTTCTAGGAATAACATGATGCAATTCATATCATGTATGACGCAATACCAGCTTCAGATTGCATCATTCGTTGCTTTGCCTAAAAAGCAATTACTGTCCAAACCCAGTCATATATTTATTCATAGATCCAGTCAAAGATGTATTTTAGTCATTTCTGGTTAAAATTGAGATCCCTTTCCTCCGCCATTCCCAAGTCAAGGTCGTATATACCGACCCAGTATCATCTTTAAAACTAGAGCCAATCAATAATTTTAAGCATCATTTTCGTTCTTAGTGACCCAGAATTAGTACAGTTGGACTACATTTATTTCGGAAGCATTTTGGCTGTAGACCAGTGTTGTATGTCTGCAGACGTGTTTTATGCTGTACTTAGATATTACTCGAGAAGACAAAACATTTGTTTTGGCTGTTCAGTAAAAATAGAAAGTGCTAATTATTTAGACTATAATATTATTCTGGAGCTATTATGAATTATTCAAAGGAGTCCTGGACAACGCAATTTTACTATGTCACGATTCTTGGTGGACCAATACATTTCCGGTTTTGAAATTTATACGGAACATTTCATTCTTTCGGACTTTCATAAAACTTTATCAGGATTATTTTGGATTCACTTTATAATACTTTAAGTTCCTCTCACATTTTCATTTACAACATCGGTAATTAAATTATTTGTTAAAGTTTACAAAGCTTGCTGGTTTTGCTTTTTTCTGTTACTTAGTTTATGACCATAAAGTCGTAACAACATATTGGGTAAATATTACCGTTAGGTGAAAGATTCAATGGGTTATTTATTGGAAGGTTAGAATAATTACGTATTGGGTGAAGTTATAAAACAGAACAGACAGCTGCATTTTGATAGTTGTCTATGATAGTAGTATCAAAAACTCGAGTCCGTCTTTGCTAACGAATATGATAATTATCACTACGAATGGCATAGGTTTCGTTGGAGGAAAATGTTGGTTCTATCATGGGGTGGGGGGTCAGGCGTGAGCAAAGATTTTCCGAGATTATTATCTAAGCGAGAAGAAGTGATATGGGTAAAAGTAATGTAGAAACGTGTTAATATTGCATTAAAGTTTCAAAATGGAATTTATTTTGGTAAGAAAAATACGGTATTTTGAGATTAAAGAATCTATCTAAATCGCTTAAAGATTTCTTCTATTTCGTTGCTGGTAGTATCTGTAGACAGAGACATGTTCTAAGTAATCGGCGACCCTGTAAATTATAATATGCAGATGATACAAAATACGGATGCCATCTGTAAAGTATGACATACAGATGATACGGAATTTGGATGCCATATGTAAAGTATAAAATACAGATGAGAGAGGCCCTGGCACTTCGAAAGTTTGATTCCCTGGTTATATTTAAATTTGGAATGCCAAAACAAGCTCATATAATTCAAAATTCACAGATTTCAACGACAACTAAGTAAACAACAAATAATATTTATTATTTTCAAAATTGAATATTTGAAAAAACAAAAAACGCATTTCGAGGCTAATTGTTTGTTGAGGTCCAAGCCATATGACCCCGCCACCCCACCCCGTCCCCGCTGATTGGGTCTGCGAATGCCATCTTGTTGGAACATACAGATGATACATCTGTAACGTGTGACATACAGATGATACTGAGTACGGATGCCTTCCTGTTGGAACATATAGATGATACAGAATAAGGATGCCGTTTGTAAAGTGTAACACAGATGATAGAGAATACGGATGCCATCTTCTTGGTACATGCAGATGAAACAGAATAGGGATGCCATTTACTTGGGACATACAGATGATAGAGAATACGGATGCCATCTTCTTGGGACATGCAGATGATAGAGAATACGGATGCCATCTTCTTGGGACATACAGATGATAGAGAATACGGATGCCATCTTCTTGGGACATGCAGATGAAACAGAATACGGATGCCATTTACTTGGGACATGCAGATGAAACAGAATAGGGATGCCATTTACTTGGAACATGCAGATGAAACAGAATAGGGATGCCATTTACTTGGGACATGCAGATGAAACAGAATAGGGATGCCATTTACTTGGGACACACAGATGAAACAGAATACGGATGCCATTTACTTGGGACATACAGATGATAGAGAATACGGATGCTGTCTTGTTGTGATATACAGATGATGCAGAATATGCATGCGATCTTGTTGGGACATACAGATGATAGGAAGTAAGGATGTCATCTATAAAGTATACCGATGATAAAGAATACGGGTGCCATCTTGTTTGGACATGCAGATGATACAAAATACATATGCCGTCTTGTTGAGATTAAGAGAATCCATATTGGGGCTTGCACTGAGACCACCCTGTCGAAGTGGGGGGGGGGTCGACAAAAAGTGTAACCTCACGACTGGGATTTCCTTGTCCTGGCACAAACACCGACATAGATTATTTTTCTCACCCATTTTTTTTTCTCACTTAAAATAACTCTGCAGTTTTGCAGTATCAAATTCAAAACACAGTATTCATAAAGCAATATTATTGCCTCTCACTCTATATAAAGGTCGTTAGGTTTTGTAGTCTTTTGTGAAAGTCTAAGCATAATCTATATATATATATATATATATATATATATATATATATATATATATATGCTCTTAAAAGAGAAACAAAAAATCGAGAAAACAATCGCATGATTACACAAATCTCGTAACCTACATGTCAATGACATCAGAGGTCCAATAGTCACGTGATATCAACAATACACCATTTCGAAAGTTGTTGTACATAGAATTCGAAAATATTAATTAAAAGTCACGTAATACTTGTACATAAATAAAATGCACACTTAATTTATCAGCCTATTTATTCTGAGAACAACGACTAGAAACCTGTCGGTATCGCAGCAAGGTGGGGAAAACCAGATTCATCATCTACTAAGCACATGTCAGCGATGTATTTCGTTGGTATCACGTGACTACCGCGTTGACCTCTGCTCTCCGCTTGTTGAATCTGTTTGGGGTTTTTTTTTCAAGCTTCAGCAACATTTACAGATTTCTGGTCGTTGTTGCCAGAATAAATATTTTTAGAAGTTTATGTTCTTTTATTTTTCTATAAATATTAAGTGACTTTCATTTATATGTTCGATTTGTTTTCCTACAGCAACATTAGAAATGGTTAATTAATGATATTACGTGACTATTTGAACTCTGAAGTCATTGACATGTGGGTCGCGAGATTTGTGTAGTCACGTGACTCGGAATGCAAATGGCGTGTTCCCGCTCAAATTTCATCAACGCAATAGTTGCATCTCGTCTCTCAGCGGATTAAAGATATAATGAATGCTACACTCGCTATTTCTGAGAAAATAAATCATATTCCTATCGATTTCATGCAGGTATATCTCGACGAAAGGTCGTTAAAGTTTGCTAGGCCGGCTAGTAAGCGGCTACCCTATGCCGACACCAAATGGTGTCGGCGAATTCCAACTTTTCGATAGGGAATGGACTCTGACCCTACACCCCAACATAAATTTCCTAATATCAAAAATGGGGTGGCAAGGGTCAGAGGAAACTCGGACTAGCTGAATGAAGGCGTTGTTTGGTTCGTTTCCTCATGGATAACGTTACAGTTATTCCAAATTAATTGTTTTGTCTGCTAGATATCCATTGGATCCATGTATCACTTTTATTACTTTCTTTTCATCTTGAGGCATAATCTGCAATATAATGTTGAACAGCAAGACGTGGCCAGCCTGATTGCTGTTTAACTGTAATTAAGCCTGATTGCTGTTTAACTGTAATTAACAAAATACACTACGTTTTGCCAGATAATTTTTCATCGAGAGTTTCTTCACAAGGCAGGTTAGATACATGAAGTAATTTCTCTGGTTGCTTCACTTTTTCACATGAATGCTTTTTCTGGAACTATTATATTCACGGTTCGTGCTGTGTTCATTCGTTCGGAGCAAAATAAAGGAAATGTCGTTAAAAATATCTACAGAAAGCATTCTATGTCCTGAGCCATGAATAAATAATGTATGTAATTCAAGAGCCATGAATGAATAGTGTGGCTGATTCTAGAGATGATGCCCACCAATCACAACAACAAATTAGCATGGCTGCATTCGTTTTAAAACCTAAATCTGGATGCTGTAAGAATACTGATTTAAAATCTCAGTATTTCTCCTCTTCATTATTGTCAATCGGAACTATGGTACCAAATGATGGGCATCTTGTATACATCATACGAAAGAAGTACATAACTGTGTGTACAAGAAGTTTCACGCGAAACAATATTTAAAAGTTTATTGTATTGGATGAAGATATAGTTTACATTTTTCTATCAGTAAGATGTATGAAGTTTAAATGATATGCATGAAGGTGGTATATTGAAATTTTTACTCCAAAAGTACTCCAAAAGCTTCACCACCCCAACATACATACACACCCCAAGTAAAATCTGTTGATGCATTAAAATAAACAATTTAATTGGCTGTAATATTTGAAAATACCTTGAAGCAATCAAAGTGTGTGTATATTAAGTGAACTATAATTATTATTTTATTTCTTGTCAAAGAAATATCACGATTCTTGAACATAACCGCTTCTAGGACGTTTATTTATATAATTTGTTTTTTTGAGTAAACTTCATAAATTTGTCGTACATAATTAAAACTCCCAGTCTTTGAATAATTAATTCGTCATCGTGCCGATATTTGACATGTTTCTTGTTAACTACACTTTGGGTGTCTTCCGCCGAGTGACCAACATCACACACAAAAAGACGGTTAGAGCAAAAGCCATCACAGTGAGAAGAGCCAGCACTGTAGTAACTGCAATAAATACAGAGCCTTCCAAACACGTTGTACCCCTTTTAGGATCTGAAAAGAAAGATTCAAATTTGAGTTAAACAAAGCAGCAAGACATTAAGGGGTAAATGCTCATATACGTCAATAAACCAGCTAGCCTGCATATATACATAGGTACATACATATATAGATACATACAAAATATACATCATACATACATACATACATACATACATACATACATACATACATACTAGCTGCAGACAGAGATCTACATAAGTACACATGTACGCCACGTACATGACTGTACGCATCTAATAACTTTACTGTACAATAGTAGAACTTTAATTATATTATCAGGTGCTATATAATTAGAAGCAGTTTTAAGCAAAATATATGTTATACACATCTGATAGATTTATGTCAAATATACAAATACATTCTGAAGCAGATATCAAGAGAAAAAAGGGGGGTTTGAAATGGAAACAATAAAATTTTGCATACATACTGTCATTAATGACGATGGTGGCCTGAACTGTTTGTACTTCCACTGGGTCGGTAGTGTCACGGCGACGCCTTGCTGGGACACCTTGGCAAGTGTTTGCAGACTAATAATAATAATAATAATAATAATAATAATAATAATGATGATGATAATAATAATACAAGTACCAAGGTAATTTGGGACCAATCACAATCAACAAACGAAAGCCAGTGGTGAATTCAGAAGGGCTTCAAACACATTCAGTTGAACCCTTATTTTCCAGTTAAAATTGCAAATTTTAAGTGGAGAACGTTGGCCATTTTTAAGCAAAACGAACCATCACTTCTCAAAATGAACCCTAGAAAACAAATTATTTGATGTTTAAAATATCAAATATGCGTGACCTGGCCATAGAACTTTAAAGCTATGCAATACAGACGCAGAAATCATACTTGGTATTGTCGCAGCACCCTACAAACCCAGAAACGTCCTGCAAAAACAGAACTTTCCAAGTCAATAAGAATACCGAGCAAGTCCTTCAAATGAAAGCCAGAGAGAGAGAGAGAGAACTGCAAGATAAGGAAAATGAACCCCAATAAAACATTCCACAATAGGGTTGGGTAAAATTATAATAATAATAATAATAATAATAATAATAATAATAATAATAATAACTACATTATTATTATTATTATTATTATTATTATTATTATTATTATTAATTACATTCAGATCTTATCTGCTCACAACATAATCTGAGAGTATACTAACGAAACATCTTGGGTCCGTGCTGTTGTAACAGAAGGCGATTTGACATTCCACCGTTACTATGTGCGGACCTGGTCTGGTGGTCTCGAAAGAGTTTATCTCAAAAGATGCGGTTTTAAAATCATTTGGTGTACCATTCGCCGGAGCGGTATTAGCACTGTCAAAAGTAAACGCTTGCTGGTTGGCAGAGAGCACAAAAGGTAAGGCACCCTGTCCACAACTGAAATTTGGGAAGAAAATGCAATGATTGAAGAGTTCTTGTCTGTTTCTGATTTCGACTGTTTTTCTTTAAACTTACTTAAAGACCGATATTGTTAATGGCGATAGCAAGGAACTGGCGAAAAGGAACTCGACAAGCAAACTGGTTGTGTGAGAGTCGAATGAAAACGGACTCTCGGTTCCGAGTGTATACTTTTTCAATTTAGTCATAATAATTGGTACTTAAGGATTGATTGATTGATCTATTGACTGATTGTATGATTGATTGAATGGGTCGTACATAACGGCACATCACCACATGAAAAGCTATATCGTGCCCAGGCAACTAAAGCAAAGTTTCATGTCTAGATACACACAATGACGGTCATCCCTGCTTAGCCTGGTCAGGACTCAAACCCGCTCTAATCTGTTTGCGAGTCAGGCACTCTAATATCTGTACCATCACGGCTCAGATATAACTTTATAAATAACTCTTAAAATTTTTACAAAATGTTCCATTCGATTCTAAAGCAATTTCTACATTCTTTAAGGCTAACCTTTACTTGTGACTTAAATTGTGCTATGCCAATACAATGGAGATCTTATATAAGCAGTTAAAACTATGACTTGCAGACTATATAATTGGCAACGTGGTTCCCATTATTGCTGGACGTGAAACATTTCCGGGCTATTCAATGAAAAATAATATGCACCTAACTGAAAATTTCTAGAAACTTTAGTGTTAAACGCATGCTAATATTAATAACGAACAAAATATTAAATTATATCTTCCAGTTTAGGTGTACATTTTCTCTACCCTAGTGGAATCATTACAAGATTTTAATACGATGAAAATACCACATTTCAACACCACTCACATAAGGTTACTTCCGAGATTCTCACATAACACTATTGCTACCTTTGTAACTTATATTTTTTATATTTCTTGTTTGCTTTATTTTACTCTGTTCAAAACAGTAATAAAGTTAATATAAGCGTATAAAATCAAGTTGGTATAATTTGCTAGAAAATTTATATATAATGAAAAAGTGGGTGGGTGGTATAATTATATCTGCCACTCCTATACAATTCAGGGCTCAAGTCATAGTGCTAACAATTTCTACATTCATTGGTTATCCATGCCAGATTATTGATTTTCCATTATTGTTTTGTTTTAGTTTTACATATAACGGGTTAATTTACGGAATAATATAAATTCTTAAGAATGTTAGGCATACAGGTTTGGTATTTAGTACTTGTTGATATATATCAAAATGATAGTAAACTTACTCTTCTTTGTCATTGTAGCTAAACACTTTAAATCAAACACATAACTATTTCGACTGTTCTAAAAACTAATCAATCAATCAATCTGAGAGCTAAACAATCATTCAATGGGCCAACTAGCCGATCAAACACTCTTTTTCCATTTAACTGACTTTATCCTCAGTTTGGAACGAACATCTTTGTATTTGTTTTTGATTTATCAGTTCAAGCCGGAAACTTAAAAATGCATTACTTACCCATTGCCATTCACAATCTGAGCTCGTTTTGTTCTGTTATAAAAGTCGTAGGCGTAGCATCCAGACTCTGATATGTATGCTCCATAGGCATTCAGACCCTCTGTTCAAGAATAAGGGATCTAATTGAAATTTATTAAAATATTGCAAAGAGGAAGACAAAGAAAAGGTCACTTAAAAGAAATAGCTGATGGGCCTAAATATTATTGTTGTTGTTGTTGTTGTTGTTGTAGGGTTTAACGCCATTTTTCAGCACAAGATAGGCTATACATGGCGGCCAGTATAAATGGCGGAGAAAGAACCCGGAAAAAACCACCGACCCACGAGAAACTACTGGCAATCTTTCTCACATAAGCACATTAGCCGAATCCGAGACTCGAACCCATGCAGACAGAGGTGAGATGGTAGTGATCCGTAACGGTGAGCACTTTAGACCACTAGGCCACTAGGGGCCCCTAATCGTTATTGTATTTTTCGCGTGCAGGAATCTCTCTCTCTCTCTCTCTCTCTCTCTCTCTCTCTCTCTCTCTCTCTAAACACACACACACACACACATGCACATGCGCGCACACACATAGATAGATAGATAGATAGATAGATAGATAGATAGATAGATAGATAGATAGATAGATAGATAGGATGCAGATATTTCATTTCTATTTGTTAATGCATAAAAGCGAAGAGATAAAAGATAAATGCACCATTGAATAATCGTTCTGTCATAACAAGACAATAAATAAATCAAATATTTCATTGCATAATAAATAAAACAGGGCGATAATTATTTAGGTTTGGTAAATTGTATGCAGGTTTCCGAGAGAAAAAAGAAAATAGCGGAGGTAGTTGTCTAATCCAGTATAAAGGAGTGGAAATCGATGGAAGAGTTGCTAAGATTTTAAGCTGATTTCAACAATTCAAAAGTTTGCCTCTTCGCTGTACGAAAGAAAAATAGAGGTGCAATAATGTACCGATATTGTTGGCGTTAATAAATTCAACTCTCAGTTTTAAGAAGTTTGAATCTCCTAAATTTGTCTGTCCCGAAAATCCCCACGCAAGGGTCGCAACTACGGGGTGGTGAGTCTTATCCACCGTATGAACGTCCCTGGAATAGAAAAATACCAATAAAATCAAATTCGGAATTATACATGTGCACAAGGATCACAGAATACGTTTAAAACGAATTATTACTACGGTACTACTTTTGTGTATGTTATGTTTTTTCCCCCCAAAAGTGTCTCTACTACAATTATAATGTACCACTAATATCGATTGAGTTAACTTGCAAAATTCTGCATTCTAAATTTCGTCTTGAAAAAATGATTATTCATTTCAATAATCTTTACCCTGTTAGCATTGTGGAATGCTGTAATTTAACGCTGAACGTGTACAAGAATAAAGGGCCAGTACCAAAGTTTTTATAAGCCAGACTATAGCATGTGCTAAACTTTTTATAAACAAGACTACAGCGTGTACTAAAATTGTATAAACCAGACTATAGCATATGCTAACATTTTTATAAACCAGACTATAGCATGTGCTAAAGTTTTTATAAACCAGAATATAGTATGTGATAAATCTTTAATAAACCAGTCTATATCACATTCTTGTTGACGGAGCTTTCTCCAATGGAATAGAAATTCTCGCTGAAATATTGTTAAAAGCAGTAAGCGGAACGAATGTACTGATAACTATCCTGGTTTACATCATCGCTGTTTTGGTGACTTGCTATGCGTGTGGGTGTTTGCATCTTTGCTCTGTGTTGGTGACTTGCTCTGCGTGTATGTGTGTGTATTTGCATCATTGCTCTGTTTTGGTGACTTGCTATGCGTGTGGGTTTTGCACACCCTATCCCCCTCCAACCAATTATTTTTCATTATTATGTTGTCATGTTGAATATGTCGCAGTACTTGTGTCATGTAGCGAGAGGGTTAACTTAAACTGTTAGAAGTTATGCCCAACCCCATTGTATCCTACTGTGACAATAAAATATGTTTTAAACAAACCGTCCAGTACATCTTAACCTTTGTCGAAGGTTACACACTATTACAATGCACATATACGTATCCCTAAACCACGTATTCTGGAGAGAGCAATTTCTATGTCGGTAAGAGACACTTAAGATACCAAAACATCGTTTATGGACAGATTTACTTTATAGGTTTTTGTATATCTATATTATGTTTTCAACTTTTGTAGATTTGATTGTAGATTGTACTTTCAGATAATGACAATTGTAAACAATATGGTTACATAGCTAACTTTTGTACATGATTGTAAGTTGAAAATAAAACGTTGATATATTTTTTTAAATTCCAGATCATGTTAGAAACAGACTTGTTTATAATTTGATAGTAATTTTTGGTTGAAATGACTCACATCTAGGTCAAGTGAAAATGTGTATAAAAAAGGACTTGCGAAACAAATGATTCATTCCTGTTTTAAGATCAGTCTATTGGAATCCTATACGTTGTACTGTGATTCGAGTGGAATTATTTACTTAAATTGTTCATTGGAATTACTAAGTGCTCATTGACTCTGGATTAACGCATTACTTTAGAATCATCGTGTACTCATTCAAAATCATTCTGTTTTGCATCACTGTGATGCATCAAGACATTCAAGACTATTGGAATTTATTTCGAACATTCAATACTTTTGGATTTGTGCTAGGACATTTAGGATTATTTGGAATTTAATTCACAATAATGTAAGTGTCACTTGAAGTTTCACTTTGTAACTTAGAGAAACAAACTGCTTCTTGGTTTTACTTAAATTATTGGTTTCACCTTCTTTCTGTTACATATATTAAGAACTGGGGTCGTAACATAAGAAGTACATTTATATGATAATTACCAAAAATGAGTAGATGTCTTTATATAGAAGTGTCCGCAAGTATAGATTTCACTGTATATTGTATCATTGACAAAGTAGTGAAGTCTGAGTTTTGAAATTATATTTGCCAAATTTTGCACCAATTGGATTATTATTTCCGTTGCTATTCTAACAACCAAGTTTTGATACTCCAACCATTTGAACATGTTTTAAGTGTCGTGTAATACGTCAATGAATTAATCCTATATACTCGCGAATAAGCGGGGATCAGCTGCAAACTGCATTGACCCAGATCTGTGGTTTCATGGTGCGCCAACAAGTAAGGGTCTATGTTGTTTTACAGCTTGATGACTGATACGCGAGTATATACGGTAAATCCTGGTGGCTGTACTTTTCGTCACGCAATAATCCACGTGATATTGTTACCGGTTGTACATTTTAGCAGGTTGGATAAATAAACAATAATTAATGTATTCAATGGCATCAAAACAAACAGACAAACAAACAAACAAACAAACAACAAAAACCACCCCCACCCCCCAAATTACAGTGGTTGAAACGAATTAAACTTACGCTATAGTTGCATTTACTCGCTGATATATATTTACTGCATTGCTGTCACAACACGTGACCGTATAGTAGCTGTCATAGAACGAGTTGAAATCTGCATACACTTCAGTTTTGAAGATCCAATAAAAGCACGATGGAGGCTGAAATGAAACGACAAAATCTGTCATTTCTTTGCACAGGGATAGCCTTCTTGATAGCAAGCGAGATAGATAACTGGATAGCTAGGAACACTGTAGATAGCATGATGCATATGGATTCCAGATGTCACCTGATCCCACAGAAAATACTTGAGCCAAAAGGCAAATCATGAGGATTAAGGTTATTCGAGTATTCCGACAAGTTTATGATCAATATTCATGCATGTTGAATTGCGAAATAAGTGCAAACCTTGTAAATTAACTAAATATGGAATATTAATTTTAAAAAGGAAAAATTTAACTCAGTTGGCACGTGCAATTAATAGTCTAGGTACTGTTGACATACGCATATCGCATACGTCAGGAAGAAGAGATGGAATCGGAAGCAGAAATCTGAGATGCCGATGGACTAAGTCTCTGTTCTTGCTTCTTTTCAAACTCTTTTATATGCAGTTACTAATTAAATTTGGTTACCGATAATATCAGAGTAGCACGTTTTGCTTTACTCGAATAATTTCCGATCTATTCGGGAAAGAATCAAAGCCTCTATAATTTGTCCAAAATCTTATTTTAAACTCCTGTAATGATGTCATCTAAGCAAACCATGTATGATATTCATATCATTTATATCTAGGTTTCATATCTTGATTTTGAATGTATTTGCTTAAAAATATGTTGACTGTCTCTTTTATTATCACGCTAAATGATTTTATTTCCTTTATATCATTGGCAACTAGAGATTTGGCGAGTCCCATTAATACTGTATATGCGAACAAGGAATAAACTACTACACAGCGAATGGCACTGTGTGTGTGTGTGTGTGTGTGAGAGAGAGAGAGAGAGAGAGAGAGAGAGAGAGAGAGAGAGAGAGAGAGAGAGGAACAGAATTAGCTGGTGATAAAGTACATGATTAGATTTAATCATCTCCGATATTCTCTGTACATATTAGTTGTTTGATTCTTTGTTTTATCTATATGATACTCACATTGCCGTTATCAGCCCTCCCGCCACATTTTCCAACAGCATTCGCGGTATAATTGATTGTGTCCGTCACAGTTTTATTAGCTCCTCCAAGATCGTTAAGATTATTCGTACATGCAACTTCATCTCTTGACGTTTGAAACGTTGCGTTGTTCATACCGAGAATGATGTTAATTGGGTCTCCATTCGGTACGAACCGGAAATTAACGGTCATTGTGTTTGGAGTAACGGTGTCGTCTTTAGTGCAGAGATATTGCGCTGAAAAGCAGAAAAACAGATCACGATAAAGACTTGATTATTTTATGCATAGAGCGAAACCTGCTCTTTAGTTCACTGATGTACAGTAGCTACCTGCATTAAAAGGCCATTTAAAAGATGTCTCATTCATACACAGATTATGAAATATTTTCCTGAATTTAAGTTTTGATGATATCTTTCATTAGAATATTATCAATTTACTGTTGATGCTTATGGGATTCCACAAGCAAGAAAACTCATTGATCTAGCTGCAAAACTGAATGCGCGTGAAGAATGAATTTTAGAATTCATATTCCGTATTAGCTCATGTAAATCTCACGTCCAACTGTGTAAGGCATAGATCCAAATCTACCGTCACACAATGCGCATGCAGATCGAGGTCTACAATGTTGGTTCTACTACTGACTTCCATCAGTCAATCAGTATAAACCCTTATATGCCGCCACTTTGCATATCTTGATCTAAGGTTTCTGCAATCGGTGTGTATTTAAACGGATAACTACGGTAGTCTGAAAACCCGTGATTCAATGCAATATCAAGGTTGGACGTTTACTGAAAAAGTTAGAAATCCTGGAGATGCATAGATTAAACTTAAGATACAAATCAAAGCAGAATTATCCGGTTGCTGTAATTACTGTGCAGAAACAAATTGTTAAGGTGATTCTAACTCACAAAGTCGCTCATGTAAGTAATATAAAAAACCACGATCATGACATCAAATAGATCCTTTGAAAAATTTGGGAATTGGGATTTGCCGTAGTATATTCTTCACACCGTTATATATTTTTAGAAAATTAAATTCATATGTATAAACTATTGTTTTGGTAACTTCGTATTTGTTCCTTATTTTTGATATCATAATTCACATTTAATACGCCTAGCGCCGCCTATATTATTTGAATAAATATCACTATTCTTGTAATAGAGCGGACTCTCAGCAGACGTGAAAATATATGGTCTTTTGTCTTGGTGTTTGTAACTTACAGAGATGAAACTGTTGAAACGAAACAAAGCTTGATTTGTTACGATATGGATGAAAACTTAACTTCGACTGCACTAGACGTTTGTGAGTATTTCGTTAGGTACCGTATTTACCCGACCATGAAATGAATCCATCTACAAACAGTGATCTACTGCCAAACAATTCGCTATCAGATCAGGTTCTATGCTGTTTGTTCTACTTTGGAATTCAGTCGAACAGAGGCCATACACTGGTCTGCCAGCGGTTAATATCACGGCTGATATGACCTGATAATGAATAAACTTCTGATTCCGGGGTTGAGTTATATTTAGCGTGAGATTTTGTGTCAGCAAATCACAAAGAAATTTTCACGTCTCAAACTCGGTTCAGAGTTCCATGATCTTCAAACCTGGATTTTCTCTTTTCTCTCCAGCGTGATCATTACTTACGGTAACATCGACAAATGCATTAATCTCATTCATGTATAATAAGAACAACTAAATTACCAAATACTAAGAAGAACCAAATTACCATTAAGTTTAAAATTATTTGAAAGAAATATTGTTTAATATTATCATCTCTTTGACACAGCCATGAAGATAATTTCAAGATAGCTATTTGTCAATAAATCATTAGAAAACTGTGTACATGTTTGATATGTGTGCTCTGATTGTTATTAACATGTATGTTAATTAATTTACTTGAAAATTTTGCAAATGATGCGATCACTTACCCTCTTGATTGCGCTGCAATAATAATAATAATAATAATAATAATAATAACAATAACAATATACTACAACGCTGTATTATCGCGGGCTCTATATTATCGCGGCAAACGGGATTTTCCTATTAATTTTGGACACACGTCGTCTAGCGGTTGTTTACAGATGTAAAGCTGTAGCAGTAAGGAATCAAATATCTTACAGCACAATTTCCTCTAAAATGTCAATATTTTTTATAACTTTACGATGAAAAAGAATGAAGATCACGTTTTTTTAAAGTTCATGCAATTACGTTGATCACATATAAATAACTCCAGTCGAACATGCTATACCTGCATTGGCTTTGGTTACGAAATATATTCAGTGTATCGTCTGATGTTTGATGATTATAAGTCACATATTGATGGTGACATACATGTTCTTACAAGGTCAAGGTTGCAATTTCATTTCATGATAGCCAATATGGACCAACATTCACAAAATGTTGCTTATGATCATATTTCTCGTACGTACATAAGAATATAATAACAGTTAAACTTTCTTTAAATCAGTAATATTTTGATATCAATAATAATAATATTAATAATAGTTGTTATATAGTTACATTTCTTTGCCCATTTTGCATTAAAATAATTCATATAAAGTTAAATAATTGTTGCATTTAATTTGTAATGTTGTTATTCATGGGTTCTGCATGGATTTACACTTGAATTACATTTGTGTGTTGGATTTTATCATTGGATCCTTTCCTTTATTGTGGAAATACTAAACCAGTACAAGCGTGGACATTTCTTCTCATAGGTAAGTCGTATTTTATTTTTGTTATAATACCTGTGTGCTACCATACGTAAGTTGAGCAAATACCGCGATAATATAGAGTTGTTCCCCCATGGTACGTTAATCTGGGTCAGCCATCGTATGCTGTTTTATTTACATCTGAGCGCTTCGTTTGGCAAAGATTTTTTATAGGATTAGAAAGATGGAAAGTCATTCAAACTTTACAAATTATAAGTAAGCAACAATAGCAAAACAGTTTTAATATGTACAAGTAAGAACATTAAGTACCGCGATAATACAGCGTTCCAGGCTAATATGTCTACATACATGTATACATGCACGCACGCACACACGCACACACACACACACACATACATAATTAGATGATCTGCCAAGTTATGCCCCTTGTTTTCGTTACATTTATCTTGTGTAAATGATTGAAAAGTACAGTTCGATTCATATGCTTTTCTTTTCTTTATGGCTTTCATAAATATGGATGGACATATGGCTAGAAGAATAGATTTTATTTTGCTATCATATTTTTCAACCATTCTAATCCTTCATTATATAAATTTTAGAATCTTATCCACAGGTACGAGTAGATTAAAATTAAAAGCCTTCAAGTATACTTATGTGGGAAAAATGAAATTAAGTTCTGACTCAAGTAACCGTAAAATAGATTATATTTATAACAACATGCATTGTTTTCTCATAAAGATACGAAAGACGATAAATAATTCATGACTGTATTCTCACTCTGTCGCATCCATTACATGTTCTATAAAATTTTAAAAGAAATGAGAACCATTAAAGTGTGAACGGGTCCAGTGGCGTCACTAGGGGGGCGCAGGGGGTGCGGACCGCACCAAGTGACACCATCAGAGGGGGTGACTCCAAAATGACTGTTTATAACATTTTTGAATTTTTGTGCAGGAAGGGGGTCCATGGGAGTGACACCATAAGTTACCGCACATGACTGTCTATAAAAGTTTGGATTTTTGTGCAGGAAGGAGGTCCATGGGGGTGACGCCATGAGTTACCGCACTGGGTGACACCAACCCTAGTGACGCCACTGAACGGGTCGAGTAGATACATTAATAGTTGCATGTTAGGGGTATAACATGGAGTCCGACGGGAATCATATTACTGGGTCACCGTAAGGATGTATGTTGGTTACACAATTGCTTTGGAATGATATGGCACCCTACAGGAAATAACAACTCGTACACTATGGGACCCTACGTGTATTAAACTTTAATGGTTTTGTGTCAGTATGGGGCTCTACAGGAATTAATATTAATGGGCTACCATGGAACCCTACTGGAATTTAACACAATCAGATTTTTTACCGTTATGGGGTCCTCCTGGAACGAAAGTCAACTTGTCTTTTTTCTCTTTTTTGACGAATAAGTGGCCTTACAGAAATTTAACATCAATGTTTATGGGAATTTAATATTTGTTAGCGTTTTGACCAGTTTTGTACGTATGGTGTTTGTCTTTAAAACCATGTGTTAGAGACCATTATTAATTGCTACCATTCACTTATCCGTTTGTTCGTATGAATGGGAGTTGGACTGAAGTCACTCTCTTTAATTAGGTCTGTCTTTGTGTCGGTCTGTCCATCCTCTTTGTCCACTCCAGTTAACAATAATTTGCATTGATGGTAATACTGGGTCATAATGGCAAAGTTCCATAGTGGGCTATGCCATCCCCAAAAGTCAAGTTCCATACCGGGCTCCAACATATTCAATTACCTTAAGCCCCATAGTGTACCTAGTTTTAAATTTCCGTAAGTCCTATTATAGCCCATAACATGAAATCTCCATAAGCCCCACAGTGCAATTAGTAATTTGAAATTTCTATAGGGCTCCATAGTGGCCCTTCATTTTAATTTTACACATGACCCCATAGTGCCAGCCGTAATGTGAATTTTCCACAGAATTCCATAGTGGCCCATCATGTTACATTTCAAAAGCGCCCCATATCGTCACATCAATGTAAAATTCCCATAGTGATCCAAATGCTAATATTAAATTCTATTAAGGTCCATTAACATAACAAAATACTCATTGTATATCCCTCAAAGTCCCATACTGGCCAAAAAGAAAAAGCCGTTAACGCTAAATTCCTGTAGCACTCCATAACGAAAAAGCCAATACTGCTAAATTTCACTAGTGGTACAGAAATGTTAACATTCCGTATGGTCCAATACTCACTTAAAGTAGCTAATGTTAAATTCTCGTAAGTCCCAGTTATGTTAGTTTCTATCGGGCTCGATATGGCCTCAAACTCAAGGTCAAAATCCCTTTCATCCCCATAGTGGCCTAGTAATGTTACTTTCATAATGATCCCATACCGTTCCCTTAACTATTTATATTCTTCCAGATTTTTTAAGAAATTATTTCAACAGTTAGAGACTATATTTGTAAACCATGAAGTCACAAAAGGTTAATTATTTTTGAGCAAAAAAATCAATTTCCATTTCGGTTCGAGGCATAATTTGTAGCAGACAACAACAGACGATGAAATGTCTGTACAACTGGTAATACTTTTGCATGTTATGGTGGGAAATAAGTAGCACTGTCCACCTAGACAGGGTTGTATGTTATCACTCCGGCCAATCGTACCTGTTCAGGTGGTGTGTTGGCGATGTTCTGACTAGGAATACGTTTAACTTTTACCATTGTTTGGCATTTTGGGCGACTTTGTCTATGGTTGTCTAACAGCGTTTTGGGCGACTTTGTCTATGGTTGTCTAACAGCATTTTGGGCGACTTTGTCTATGGTTGTCTAACAGCATTAGTCTTACCAAAGTGTAACCGAGGTTTATACTTGGTACAATAGCAGCAAGATGGCAGGCACAGGAAACCTCCATATTTAGTAGTAGTTTATAGTTTGATGCGGGATGGTGGACATGAGCTTACCATCTTTGTTCCTACTCTACTCTTTTTCACACGTGAATAAGACGATATTCCTTGTTTCCTTCTCAATCGGTTCTGACACGTTTAGGTTAGGGCCGAAAAAATATACGCTCACAAGGGCCAAATATAGTGCACCCAAACTCGTTTACATTTTGGATCGACCAATGGCGTGTCAAGAACCCAACTAATCTTGCCAAAACAGTTGAGCAGACATAAAATGGAAAGTATTCTGGTCAGACTGCAATCCCCCTCCCGGACCCAAGAAAAAATCCTCAACCCCTCATCCTCTTGACCCAATTAAGGAAGATATTAAGAGCAATAGTGCCCTTTTGTATTGACTGCCTACCACTTCCTTTTTTTTTTGTAAAGATTCTTACTTTCTTCTTTATAACAATTGTAGACTAACAAGCGTTATTAACATACATATAATGTTGCATTTGATAGTTATTCAATGAACACATTAAGATGTCCATGTTTTCTGGGTCATGCAGATGCTTTCCTGGGCTACTGCCTCCACGTCAGTTTGATTTCATTAATAATACACAAATCCAGTCTGTCAATGTATGGTAAAACTTGCTGATTTATTGAAGTAACGTGGGTTTAATACGGAGTAAAGGATATTGAAGTTTATCAGTGGCATACGGTTCAATGCATTTATATGAAACAGAAGGAAAATAATTGTCATTTGAGGCTAGGAGTTTTGCCACAGCAGCAGTGTTATTAACTGTTATTTCCTAGAAACAGTTATGAATATGGCGGACGTACAGAGCCGACAGTAACGATCGGAACTTCACGCGGCCATTTCCGTCAGGCAGTGAAATAAACTCCGAAGTAGTTGCAAGAATGCACATCAATTTGATGTTTTTGGTGATTCCCCCCCCCCCCAAGACAGAATGCACCACACTTTTCACGACAGCCATATTCTGATTGTAACTTTGTTTTCTTCCTTCGCCATATTGTCACATGCAAACGAAAGTAGTTCAGAACATATTGCGCAGTGAAGTCGAAATACATCTGAGGCTTACTTCTCCACTTGACGAAACAAGACAATAATATTCCGAGTGCTTGGGGTTATTCTCTATTTTGACGGAAATAGCCGATTGTGGTATTCCGGTTGGTCAGAGCAATGCCAAAACACAACCCAGCATGATGTACGATGCGATGACAGCGAATTGGACTAACCGTATCATTACATATATAATTGAAAGAATTTCTGATTTCAGATTGATTATATATACTCTATTTGAACGATTTATCATCTTATGTTTAAGCCTCTCAACCGTTGAATCAGAATATAACACAAAACGAATATGTATATTTAGCATGCTTATTGATGAAATATATTGTTTCAAATAGCAGACCATCCCCTTTCACTTTCTTGTGAATCTTCATCGTGCATACGCATCATGGCCAATCTGTTTACAATCAGATCTCCACTGTTGTACACCAAGATCTGACAGCGATCGTTTAGTGGGCGGGGCGCTCACCAGTTATTATGTACTTTTGAGAGAGTGACGTGTGTAAGGTGAAATTGTTTGCATTTAAAACATGCACATTGGAGAGAATCTTGGCATACCTCTGTGCTGCTTTGATGTAATGTGGCTGACATTTCTTTGGATATTGTACTTTTGGAAATTGTAAATGATTTAAGCACACTGCTAACTAAAATGAATGCTCCCTTGTGCTAAAAAAAAATCAGCCTGAATTAGTCTAATGTACAATATCCTTAGCAGCTATTAAAACAGGGAAAACGAATTTTACCAGACTAGACAATACCAGCTTCTGAAAGTGCAATGAATGAATTACTAAATATATAAAATTTTAAAAAAAAGTTATCGGCTCTTTTTTTAACAATTTACATCTGAAGTTCAGGAACTGAAAATGACCAAGTGGAGCTAGCACTTTTTAAAAAGGTGCACATCTGGAGTAAGGCCAAACTGTATACTCTACAACCCATATTACACCCATCAACCATACACCAAAATTAAAGGAATTAAAGGTTCTTTGAACTATACCTAAGATATACAAGGTCTTTTTTAAATAGCCAGTATAACCAGTGAGGAAACCCGGGGAAATTATTTTTCTTTAAAATTATAACCCTATGCAAAATAGGAAACTGTAGAGCGCCACCTTAGGGGTCATGTTCTGGTAACCTCTGTTATTACCATAATCGCTAATTCTATCAGCCAATCAGATGAAGTCTTATATCTTCGCGTTTGGAGACTGAGCAGCGTGTATGAAGAACTTGAATGTGTACCGAACGATATGATTCACTTTCATATTTTTGAAAACTATATTTCCATTGGCTAATTCAAATGTCACCAGAATATGGCCACTAAGCGGTCGTCGTCAGATCTTCATATAGAACAGCTGAGATCGGATTTTAATCAGATTGGCATCATGGCACTCTAACTTTCAAGCAATATAATGCATACAGAACGCATAACTTTAAAATGTCACAAATTAGTGAACATGTTGGGGATTCGATTTACGTGAGTGATCTGTTTATCTATAAAACCTTCCTTGAAGATACACTGAACATATACTGAACATATACTAGTCCTTTCAACTGCAATGTATGAACAGAAAGGTTACTAAAAGTCATAAAGTATATAAATATATAATAGATTTTATACTTACAGTCAGCTGAAAGAAGAAAATGACTAAAATTGTATTAAGTTTCAACATATGAATATTTAATTTCATTGTCTATAGAATTAAGAAGAAACAGGGACTCGTGAATATTATCCGTATATAAATAAGAGAAATATTAAATATTATACTTATCTTTATATCCAAAATATATCTTTATCAGTTTGAAAAATTCCCCCAATGGGACACTCCCGAACTTGAACGCTGCAAATGTTTGACCTATACCTGTCATGGTGATCTCTGCACGTGTAAAATTTAAGTTTATTTGAAAACATAAACGTCAGAAGATAAACATATGGAGGAAAACTGATTTTTGCCCATTAAACTTTGAATTGCGTCATCACTAAGGAAAGAATCAAAATAAAAAAAAATTAGCAATCCTACAATAAAAGCAAAAGCATACTATGAGAATTATTATCGCTTCAACAAGAAACCCTCAATACCAAAACACCGTATTTAAACCTCGATTCTTCTCGTTGTTTTGCACTTTAAAAAAATTATAGATTCAAATTTGATCAACTTACCCCACGAGTTCTATATACATGGAGTAAGGTTAAAGTTGAGAAGAAAACAATCCACCTCATTGTCTGAAATAATAATAATAATAATAATAATAATAATAATAATAATAATAATAATAATGGAAGATGAGGAAGAAGAATAAGAAGTTTGATGATAACGATGACAATGGTGATAACATTGATTAATTAAAGGAACAGTGATAAGAACAAGGAACAAGACTCAGAGAAAGCAAACAATCAAGAAAAGAAATTGTCAAACAATGATCACAGTGGTGACAACAATAAATAATAGCGTCAACAAAGATCGCAGCTAAAACAAGAACTACAAACCTCTACACGGAAGCACTACGAATGCAATTGACAAAGATGTGTACTACCTTGACCCACTGCTGCATGTCCATTTCCGCGTTGTTCTTCTTGCATTGTCTACGTCCAATGTGTAATAAAAATACACCTAACATGCGTGTCGTTTCTAGCACACATTAATCTGAACTCGATAGGTATCGCCGTGGCTGCTTATCGGAAAAGAAAATACTGAGCGGAGATCCTTTATGCCGAAACAAAAATAAATATATCTAGAACTTTACTAAGGATAGACTGGATCTCAACTTTAAATACAGGCATTAGATATGAGGCAGACAACTATAGACAGACAGATAGGCAGACAGATAGATAGACAGACAGACAGACATACAATACTTGTTTGTCTATGATACGTCCTTTACTATGCCTAGTATACGTTCAAGTGATAAGACACAACTTTCCTTAGGTCATGCTAATATAACTACCTAGCATTCTTTAATAAAAATAAAAGTATGGAGTCCTCCGCCCATACATGTTCCGCCCACTGCTTCTCAAAGGTGAAGCTGACGTTGTCAATCCAAAACATTCCATGCGTACAATACTTCGGCACTCGTCAACAGAGACGCGTAAAAGAAGTTTTAATTATATTTTGTATGGTTTATATTTTTGTCAAAATAAAAGCCGTATACGTGTGTTCAATAGAGCTATGTGAATTTGATACGAATAATGGGGAATGTATACTCTACTACAAACATCGCAGTTTAATTTAAGAAACTCATCTAAAAATGCATATTTCAGACACCGTCTATTAATTGAAACTGTTGTTATTATTATAACTTATAACGAAGATGTATGACCTGTACAAATTATAGTTCCAATATATTAATTTAAAATGTAAGAAGTATAGGATTTGTTTGGTTTTTCTTTTTTCATTTTGAAATTATTATATTTACTAAATATTAAACACTTTACTAATTTCGGCAGATCTTTATATCGTACCTTTAGTATCGTTTTCTCATTCATCAAGTGGATAATTACTTTTCAACATTCATGTCTGAATTTACGTATTGTCGCTTGCATAAGGTTTTATTTCTTATCTTATTCTGTATTTTTCAATAAAATGTAAAACATAGACAATCAAACTCAATTGGTGCCCAACAACAGTTACAAGGCCAAAGTTTCATTAAATGTCCCTAATTTTTACCAACAAATTGTATATGTTTTGATATCTTTCTACTACTTAGTTCGCAACCATGAAAATTTTTAATGAAATATAAAGTTTTCACTGAACCATGGCAGTTTTCAATATACCATGAAATTTTTCAATGAACATTCATCAAGATTAAAATATTATTAATAGACTAAATTCTTGTAAAAAGTCTTAGTTTTGTCTCTAACGGTAAAAAATTTAGAAATCCCCAAATCAGACTCTTACCTTTTGTAAAAAATAGATTCCCTGGTGTACAGTCTGAAAACTATACCGATGTTTGTCTTCCTTTCTGCTATCTTTACCTTTGAGAAAACTCTCAGCATTGCTAGACATATCACAAGCAAAATCTTAATTTGAAGAGAAAGATTTTTATAAACTTAGTGAAAGTTGGTCCTGATCTGAGAATTTACCAGTGTAATAAATGTAGAAGGAAAAGTATGATATGTAACTGTCTTATAAGTCATCTTTATATCCAGGACATCTGACTTTTGTAGGACGACTCCATTTTTCTAATAAATCTCCTTACAGACGACCCTCTAAATATATACTACATCTACTCGTTTATGACAATTCCATTTGCATAATCAGTATCCTTATAGAGGACACCTAATATACAGCACATCTACCCAAGTAGGACAAATCCACATTTATAATCGATCTCCATACAGAGGACACCTAATATACAATACATCTGCCCATGTATGACAACTCCACGTTTATAATCAGTGTCCTTACATAGGACACCTAAATATACAGCACATCTACCCAAGTAAGACTACTCCACTTTTATAATCAATCTCCTTACAGAGGACACCTATATATACACTATAGCTGCTCATTTTGGACCATTCAAATTGCATAATCAGTATCCTTACAAAGGACACCTAAATATACAGCACATCTACCCAAGATAGGGCAACTCAACCTTTGTAATCAATCGCCTTACAGAGGACACCTAAATATGCGGGAAATCTGCACATGTAGTACAACTCCAAGTGTTCATGATAACTACTCTCTTCACAGAGGACGCACGTGAATGAAGGGCACGTGACAAATGCCATTCAAATGGTAGCCAAGGAACGAAAATTTATTTTCGTCTGGGCTTCTTTCGAAAGTAATAACTTGCCTAGCAAATAACAAATTTATCCTCTCGCAAAATTGTTTAGTTTCTTTTACAGAATGGTATTGATAAAATTACATGTGAGTGGATAGAAAATAATTTTCTATTTCTGACACGATGATACTATAGTGAATGGTGCTATAGTGAATGGTGCCTTGCACGGACATCTTTAAAGAAACAGAAAATATAAACTATTGAAATGTCATTGGGAAGCTTAATAACTCTTTGTCAAGTATTATAAACATACATTATACATATAATACAAGTCACGAGTCAACTTAAAGTGGAACATGACAACAATACAGGTAAACCCACAAATCTGCTGGGATTTTCGTGCAAATGCTAAAATGCCGATTTCTTCGGTCGTATTCTTTGCTTGTTGGAATTTTTATTATTTTATCTATATGTATGTATTTCTGTACACACATACACACGTGCAGGTGTATGTTGATGCTTATTTGTATTATTACCTCTCTTTTACTGCCATTCAGATTGAGCACGAAGAAAAATATGCCACATAACGATTTTTATTTCCTCTTAAGAATGTCGCAGTAGAATAGTACTTATAACTTACCCCATATATTAACACAGAAAATAAACATCTACATTTTTTATTCTACCCTCCAATCCCCACACTACTTGCCTTTTGCTGAAGGGAAATATTTAGCCCATTTGAACACACCGGGGTGCGTATCAGCAATACAAAATACATTAAGGACGGCGAAAAATCTGGTTTAAACAATTTCTGACGCCATATTGAGCTGTCGTATTAGGAATAAAAAGCAATCACATCAGTTATTTCTATTTGATGTGGATTCACGAGGTCGAACAAAAATTTTCTTTTAACAATCTCTTGGCGGTACTAGTTACATCCTGGCATTAAGGTATGCCATCATTTTCACCAGGTTTATGATGATAAAGACCCATTATTTTATCGTATTCTCATGGTTGAATGAAATCTTGTCAATGGGTATCCTGATTCATAACGCCAACATACCGTATGATTGTAAAATCTTCCATGGTATGTGACGATGGAAAATTTTCAATTAGTTGTGTTCAGCTAGAAAGGACTTAAAATGTTGCCTTTCAAATGGAACCTTTTTGGATTCAAAGAGGCTTATAGCATGTATGTATGTATGTATGTATGTATGTATGTATGTATGTATGTATGTATGCATGTATGTATGTATGTATGCAGGTAGGTAGGTAGGTAGGTAGGTGTGGACGGATGTATGGATGTATAGATGGTTGAATGGGCGTAATGGGGAGATTCAAGTATGTATGTATATATGTACGATTGATGGATACATGTATACATATATAACCAGTGTCGTGAACTTGATTGGAAAGACAATTTTCTTTAATATGTGAAATGAATATACAGAATGTCAGCATTTCGATCAAACTTTGTAAAGAATGAAAATTTCTTATATCATTTCTTTATTTCTGATTGTGTATCGTATACTTTCTTCCTTTCTTTACCCTTGCCAAAACTTGATGGGATCATTTCTCGACTGCACAAGTTGATCTCACATTTATGTTTCCTATATGCTTTTGCTCAACTTACATAATTTGTTACATAATTTGTAAAAAAGAGTTTCTAAATCACTATAGTTTATAATAGCTGACATTTCTCCAACCTGGCTTTGTACAATCGTTATCCCACTTTGGACAACGAGATCTACGCCAGGCTACAGTGCCTTTCAGATGCTGTATTTCAAAGCAAACATTTTTAGACAGTCATTAACACTTATTGCAATAGGTAACAAAAACCTTGAAAATATTCAGTAAAATTTGTGTTCAAACAGACTAGGAACGTTTTGGGTGCTTTTCTGATATGAAAAAAAATTGCCATTCGCTTTCACTAACATCACTATCACCATTATCATATCTATCATCATCAATAGCAACAACAACTTCTGCTTCTTCATTATAATCATCATTACCACCACCACCACCATCACCATCATCATCATGTCTTCTTTCATTAAGGCTTTTAGCAATGATTGGTTTGTCAAACTTAAAAGAGTGAGAAATGCGAGAATGCATCGCTATCGTCCATTCCGGAAACGTTTAATGAAGGGAAACAACTCTGCTGACACTATTGCAAAATGCAATATACTCTTGTCATAAGATATTTGTAAAACGAAAACATTACACTGCCAACTTTATCACGGAATTGCCGTTCATTATGTGTATGTTAAATGTTCTGCACATTTCTAGAAATGACAAACCCAAGTTATTATCTGTTTCAAAAAAAATCTTTCATTTTACGTGGTAAAGAAAAGTCATCATTAACATTAAAATTATATGTATCGAAAAATATATAACGCCCAGTAAATACAGGCATTAAAATTACGCGCAAGAATTAAAACATCGCTATACATGATTTTAATAGTTTAAAATTTCTCAGTGATTTAATGAATATAATTTTCACTGACATCGGTATAATTTAAGATCTCTCTTGTAAAATATGTATAAAAAGGAATAGAAAACTTTTTCAGTCTGTTCTGCAAATCAGCACTTAAATGTCTTACATTCATTACAGCACAAGCCAAAATATCACTATAGACAACGTGTCAGAGTTTCCTCAGACCATTCCGATCCTATTTTAGATATCTGACATTTATGATGGGGGGAGGGGGGATATCAGTGCGTATTGCCTATTTAAAAAAGTTGGAATTAGCCGACGCCGCTGGATGTCGACATTGGGTAGCCACTTAACACTGGGTATATCAAACTGAAACGTCCTTATCATGGTATTTACAGTGGGGTGGGAAGGGTCAGAGGAATCTGTGACTACATAGACACTCCAGATAATACTTTCATTTACTAAATGCGACTTAACAAATATTGTAACTACCCTCCCGAATTTTCTACCAGAACTTTTCTATTTAAGCATGTAATCAAAAGCAATATATTTCTCAAAGCAATCAGAAAATTCGTAATCACATATACACCATGTTAAACAAAAACCAATCAAATCAAAATATTTACAGTATTAAAAATATTTAAAGATATATTTTAAAAAAAAAATATTTCTTCTAACCTACAGTATTATAACTCAACAAAGAAACTTTTTTTGCAGCCAGTCAATTTCTGTTACTATTTATACACTGGTGATCTTTGTCTGATCCTAACTCTGTTTTTTCGGCGGTAGGAGTCCACTCATGTACATTTTCTGTATGGCGATCTTTCTTCAGATCTTTTCTTTTCCCAGTCATGCAGGTAAACAGGTCGTTCCAGAATCTGTCAATTGTTATAAGGGACTGGATAATAATAAAAATAATAATAATAATAATAATAAGAAGAAGAAGAAGAAGAAGAAGAAAAAGAAGATGATGATGATGATGGTGATGATGATGAACAACAACAACACCAAACAGATGACAATTAAGATGACAGTTACAATATATTGACAACAATACATTATAAATGTTGCATAAAAGTTGCATTTACATCATTCAGTAAAAGTCACTGACTAAAACAAAACATATGATTACTGTCTGTGCTGGGACCCCGGGTGGCTTAGTGGCCTAAAGAGCTAGCCTTTACCGATCACTGCCATCTAACCTCTGTCCCCGTGGGTTCAAGTCTCAGCTTCGGCCACTGTGGGTATGTGAGAAAGCTGCCAGTAGCTTCCTGCGGGTCGATGGTTCTTACCGGGGTTTTCCCAGGTACTTCCTCCTCCAAGTTATACTATCAGCCACATTACTGTGTTAACCCCCAAAACATAAACAATTGTCTGCGTTCGTTTCGCTATTTCTGGAGTTGACATAGGTTTCTATTTATAGTAGCAAGTTCCTCCCTGTAGTACGGTATGCATCAGCGAGTGTTCCGCTGACTCTACCGTCTCGCCTGTGTCCATCTGTGCGTTGATCTATCAGCCACCCCGTATAAAAGTCTAACACAAAACTTTAACGTTGACAAAGACGACAATGATGGCGTCAGAAAAAGTGACACCGACATCTTTGCATATTTACGCAGGTGAGACGAACAGAAATCCATGGGATCTATAAATAAAATCCTATAAACTCATTACAATGTTCAGACTTTCCCAAAAACAAAAATGTACATATCTTGTATTAGTTCTATCACAGTTTAAAGACATGGATGGAATAATCAACAAAAGTGAACAAAATCGATACGAGCTGAATTTGTTTTCTACTTTTGACCGTTTGTGTACATGCATTAACGCAATTTAAACAAAGGATTTTTTATCATCATCATTTTCTGAAATCATACAAGTTTCTAATGTTTTCTCCAGTGAATCGTTCTTTTTGAAACCCTGCTTGATCCTTGTGTATAACTGTGGGAAGCACAGTTTTAATCCTACATGCAGTACATACAAGAGCAACTTTGTGTGACACGTTTAGAAGTAAAATGGGTTTCCAATTTGAAATGTGCTGATTAGGTTTATCACTTTGTGGTATACATAAAATAACTCATTCTTTCTAAGTTGAAGATAATTCACCAAGTTCATGCCCAAAGTTAATGGTTTTACTAGAATCTGTCCGATATCTTTAAAAAACAGTCTTCTTTTTCTTTTATCGATCCTGGAAAACTAATTGCTTTGCCACTATGAAAATTCAAACCCATAACTTCAGAGCTCATACTTCAACTTTCTAGACCACTTGTCCATGGGCATTTACACTACTTGAAGAGCAAAAGGTTAGGCTGTAGAGAGTGTGTTCATTTTATAAATGTTTTACATAGTGATTAGGATTTTACTGGATGGCAAATCAATTGACTTCCTTTTTTGATGTTGCTAAGCAAAACAAGGACATACGTTGCCACTATTTCAACAACCACTTTCTTTCTAAAAACGCGCACAAATATATATGTGTGATTTATACCTGGAGAAATGAAATATTTTGAAAAGTCTCAAATATTTCCAAAAAGGCTACCAAGACTCAAGATTCACGTCTGAAACAACAGTTTGCCCTTTTTTAAAGAAAAAGACGGGCACTATTAAGTGCCAAGGATTTTCTATCATATACATTAAATGATAATAAATGCGGGAGAAAACAAAATCACAGATAAAAGCTCAAACACAACACAGGAAGAAATTATACAAGTGTAGATCTATCTTACGAAACAATGTGAGCAAGTTAAAAAGCAAACAATCTGATAATGAGGTGTATGCTCAGCCATGCACTCCTTCTGGAATAGTCACGTATCAGATATATTATATACAAATATCCACAATCATTTGTAGGAAATCGTCTTTGAAGTTGACAATGCCTTTTATCCAAATTATTTGCATAATTAAAAACAGTTTAATTCCAATCTTTTTTTTTTTAAAATGACATGTATAAAAGATGTCTATTATTTGCCTATCTGACAATGTTTCCGCATGCACTACATTATCGTCGAATTCACGCGCGTGTCTTACGTGCGCCTGTCTTACAAGTCCCATTTTAAGGCTTCCAAGTATTTCTACGAAAAGTAGTCAATGTTTGCAATTCGGAAAGATAAATGGTGCAATAGAATCCATGATAATCAAGATTATAACAAGTGTTCAATGCCATTAACAGGAATTTTAGCACAATACTAATTCGCTCTTTTAGTGAGAGTCGTTCATGAAAAACCTTAAGCAGTCCTCGTATCACTCAGATAATATTTTAAGTTATGTGGTTTTCCCAGCAGTTGCTTCTTCGTACGAGGGTGGCATATCTCTGCAGTAAACAGTGTAACGGTTAACAGCACCATAGCTTCGGTTTTGATATTCTATTACATCTTCGTAGGTTGGAAGAAGTTCATCTACAGGAACTTGCGCAGTACCCGCTCTTCTTCCGGCATGAGCACTATTTTCATGCCTTGAAAATATTCGATTTGTGAGAAACTCCAAAAACCTCCGCTGAGGCTCTAATGTTCTTGGCGATAACTCTTGCATTTCTTCATTCGAAATTTCGTTTGTAGTCACCTCACTTGCAATGTTCTGCGATACTTGGTCAGTATTGTTATTTACACTACGCAGAGATCCTTGATTATTGTTGGCTGTGGTGCCAGAGTTGTCATGTCGTTGTGTTGAACAATTTTTTATGCAAAAGTACCCAAGGTATGTGAAGAAAACGGCCAAGTGAACTATAACGGCAAAAATAACTATGCCGATGAGCATCTCCATTCCTGCCCATAATCTCAGCTTTAACTACAGTTTAAAAAAAATAAAAATACAAAAAGTGTTTAACTGGGTCACACACAAAAACGGGGGAAAGTACTTGTCTAAAAAAGGAGATGCCGTTATTCGATTTTATCTTATAGAATCCGACACGCCCCTGAACTCTACTTTTCTTCAGCAGTATTTCTTGCTTCGTAACAATATGCCATTCAGACCTGCAGCTTAACTCCTAAAAATCTGAAAAATAAAATGTAAAATATGTTCAAGTTAGAATTGATTTAAATAAAACAAACAAACAAACAAGAACAATAACAACAAAACTCAAAACTTTGGAACACATATGACACTCACTCACACCAGAAATATGTACTTCTGGAAACCAAAAGTTATAAAATATCCCTTGGAGGTATTTTCAGGTAACATAAGCTGGGCGGTAAGGTACCCAATCGGAAAACTATATTTTAGCGGAGAGAATAACTTCTGCAAAGAACTCGCCCATCAGTCTAGTATTTCGCTAGACAGTGTAAATGCTCTAATGGATTTCCAGTCTGGCCCTTTGTTTTAAACGGCTTTGCACATAAGTAAATTAAAATTTCTAAAAAACAGGGGACCAAAGGTTGAAATTTTATAAGTAATCTGGATTAATATTTTGCCGGTGATGCTTGTAACGGAACTTTTAACACAATATTGGCTATATCAAGCCTAGTAGACTGGAATTAAGTGAGTTTCCCAAAGAAAGCAAACTTTATCGTAAATTATGTTTCTCCGAGATTACTTACCTGATCAAATTACCATTAGGAATATAAGCCTGCTACCTCCCGAATCCAACCATACTAAAAGACGAAAAATCGTTTTATCTAAGTCATATAGACAAAGGGCAATAACTCTCGCCTGTTATTTCCCCTTGCCACCGCTAGGTGTCGCCAGTTTTAAGCTGAGCGTACTACCAATGAAGATCCTCGCAAGGTGGGGTGGTTTAGATGGTCTTCAGTTATTGTGATCGGGTAAGTATTCTCGAATAAAGATGTCATGAACTCGCCTACAACTTAGTCAAATACTTCAGGCAGGGGAGGGTGAATATAGTCACTCAAGAGACGAAGACAAAGAACACAAAATACACGAATAATATTACATTTATTGACATATAACACTAATAATGCACACACTCACACATCCCATAATGCACACTCACACATCCTCATTAATACTACCTCTCGTGATGATAAATAAAATAAATATAAACTGATTCAAGTCCTGCTATTTAGTTCTCTTAATTGTACAGTTCTAGCATTGCACTACATTAGGGACTCACCCAAAGTCAATTTTCCAGTTGTATCATGGTCCGAATATCACTCCACAGTTTGTCTCCATGAATTTACACAATATTTCTGTCCAATAGTGACCTATATATATATATATATATATATATATATATATATATATATATATATGCTATATATATATATATATACATATATATATATATATATATATATAACATCAAATGTATCTCCAACCCAACGTACTGGCGTCATTAAATATCATTTCCGGTTGGTGTTTCACCTGCGGAATTCCTGTTGTGAGCTAACCGTGGTTGCGTCAAAGACACAGGAATGATGATACCTCGTTCATGATATTGATCCGGTCAAGTGGACTGGAAAAGTTGTTGTTGTTGTTGTGGGGCTTAACGCCATTTTTCAGCACACGATAGGCTATACATGGCGGCCAGTATTAATGGTGGAGGAAGAAACCAGGAAATCTGCGGAAAGATCCACCGACCCACGAGAAGCTACTGGCAAGCTTTCTCACATATCCACATTCGCCGAATCTTAGACTCGAACCAACGCAGACAGAGGTGAGATGGCAGTGATCCGTAACGGACAGCGCTTTAGACCACTCGGCCACTCGGGGCCCCGGACTGGAAAAGGAAGTCATTAAGTCAGCAAAGTCATTCTTAACGGGCGCATATAAAGTCGGCCCAGGGTGAATAGAAATCGTTTCTGCACTTGAAGTGAATGACACTTACGATATGGTTTGGAGGACATCGCCCAGATACGCCGCCCTTTCCTTTTCAGATATCGACTGGAACAGGGTGATGACGCAATCCATACTTTTACTGGAGACCCAGGGCTCATATTTAGACCGAAGGGAAGGAATCGGCATTGGTATAATTTCTTTCATTAAGCAAACCGAAGAAACTTTCGCGACGCCAGACGAATAGGAACTTGAAAGTAGGTATTTGTAAGACCGAGACTGTTTTTATACTCGCCCCCTTGGATGGAAAGTTGGAGAGACCTCTTCGTATTGAACTTTGGCGGAAGGATGAATCCGTTTTGTCGACTGAGGTCTATGATCGGCCTCAACGTGCCGTTGGCTGTTATGAGAAGGAATAGCCATGAATAGAACTCAGAAGATTGCCGCTTTCGTACAATCGCCACGGTCCATTTTGTCGATGAGCTGTTGATCTAATGCTGAATAATATGCCCCTTTTCTCCCTATTATAACATCCGTTATAAGGGGTAACAAAGAAAGAGGAGAGGGCTGGAAAAATTAAATCCGAAGTCTCTCCAAAAGAACGAGTATCACCCTTCCATTTTGTGGAAATAGGTTAATCCAACTTGGTCAGAACTGCATGAGTCTGGCTTAGGCTGGTAGGATGTCTATGGGCGGTGGGGATGTTAAGACAGCGGCGAAAAGCAAGTGAAATGGGGGTAAAGAATCTTGGTTCCTTACTTCCCCTTTAAAACTGCATCCTAGAACTAATTTGACTGTTGTCTGCTGGCATAAAGTTGAGATTTGAATGACCCTTGGGGCGTAAAAGATCCCTTTCGCTTGACATGCCGGTCGACCCTCCGTTGTGGCGGTGGGGTGGGGGGACGGATTATTAAACGAGGTTACAGGTGGACGCATCGGTCATGGTATATGGGCTGCTCTGTTAATGACCTGTGCCTTTTGGGCCGTCCACTGCCAGGCGTGTTGGTTGGCCGATTTTTCCGCCAATCGGAAAATTGCCAGTAAGGCCAGATCCAGCATCGAAGACAAGACTACAAGTTTCGAACCAGCTTCGATGTGGCTAGAAACACATTCTTAACCACCTTATAAACTAGTGGGGCAGACATGTTAGGCGGTGAAATGTGTCCTGTACAAACGCGACGAGTACAGTCTAGCATTTCCCGGTTCACATATACGTTCAGACAGTTAACTTTTGCTGACTGGCGAAGCAGCTGGAAGGAGGAGACTCTTCCTAATCGATGTCGTCCAACGTTTTGACTTTATAGTCATGCGTGGTGGTCCGAGGTGGCTGGCATTCTAAAGATGGCAACAACCATTGGATCTCCTCGACTGCAGTCTTAAAACTAAACTCCATCTTCTCAATGGGCGTGTAGGAGAAGGATGTTGCTCAAAAGTATCTTCACACTCACCATGAGGATAATTTTGGTCCTTGTCTACTTCAGTTTCAGGATAAAACATGCCCTGGGGGGATAATGCGCAGTGCAATCATCCCTAACTAAGCCATTGCTAAGGTTGCGACTGCAACATATCTGCATTCCACTCCCCCAAATCTACTGATGTCATAGTGGTGGAAAGCGTCTTCCTTCTAAGTTTAGGTGTGGGTGGGTGGGTGGTGGTGACCCAAGTAGCCTCCCCTACAAGGCTGACAAATGATTCTGTATTAGAATGATACTTAGTAATCCGTACTGGTCTTGTACGAGTTTCTCCTCATCTCTTTGTTTCTGGCTGATTTTTACATGACGGACGACCAGGACCTCAAACAACACACACTGTAAGGGTAAGCAGAGGTACAGGGTGTCCTCGGAGCACAATCTAAACACGCTGCAAGGGAAAGCAGATGTACATTTGGTAAATGCCAGGCAGAACGCGTCTTCCCTTGCTTTGTATTTCTTGCATTTAGAAGACATTATTCTGCAGCGATAAAAAATTGAAACGGTTGATAAATTAAATTGTCAGTGTCTTATTAATATCTAAATAATACCCGTCAACTTGCATCAACGATAGCATATTGTACCATTGTACCATGCGGTCTAAAATGACCAAGTCGGAGAAAGTAACGAATTTCACAAAATATCCGCCAAATTAATAAAAAAAATAATGTATAACACCTTAATTTGAATCAATATTAATCCAAAATTTTGAATTTCACATACAACGACTTGGATTTGACGGGAAGCTTATTGCGTAATATTTTTTTTAAACGGAAGTAAAACTTAAACACTAACAACACCTAGCGGTGGCAAGGGAGGTAATTGTTAAGGGTTAATGTTTTTGTCTATATGATATAGACAGAAAAGACGAGTTTTCGTCTTGAAGCAGGGCTTCATTCTGGATTTGGCAGGCTTATTTTCCTAATGTTAATGTGATCGACAATGTATTCAAAGGAGAAATACCGATCACCACGGCAGCCGATTCGAGCGGGTATCAAAACTGGGACCTTTGAATTACGAGTCCGACACTGTACCCAATGAATAACCGCGGCTTATATTTTGGGAGAGTTCCATTCATAACACTGTTCAAGCAAATGAAGTGTTACTCGATTTGGCGAATGTATCCAGATTATTCAATGACGACGGCCTGAATAATTAGAATATGGGCAATGAAACCCACGCCCTAACACATAAAGGCGTCATTGTCATTCATTAAACTCAATAAAAATGTAAGAAAATAACTATTATTTTGTCTGCTATTATTCACGTAAGTTTCTGAACGGCTAAGAACGATACATGCATTCAATGCAAAGTGGCATCAAAGTAAGACAAAAAAGAACAAAAACAAACAAGAAAAGAAAGAATAAGAAGAGAAAATAAGCTCTTTTATTGAATAAAGTCCCTTGGATTTTGTAACGATGACAACGATAACGTTGACAACGCTGATAAAAGCAGTTGAGTCACTTGCGAAAAGGATTAATACTAATCAAATATCCGGTTATTTCGTTTAATTCAAATGCAGTTTTTCTTGGAAAATATCATATGACCTATACCATTTTTAAGAAAAATGGGATAGTTTTAGGTTGTTGTTATGGGTTAACGCCATTTTTCACCACAAGATAAGCTATACATGGCAGAACCACAGACCCACGGGAAGCTATTGGCAGGTTTTCTTACGTACCCACATTGGCCGAGCCCGAGACTCGAACCCACGCATACAGAGGTGAGATGGCAGTGATCCGTAACAGTGAGCGTTTAGACCACTCGGTCACTCGGTGCACTGGATAAATTTGGGTAAATTCGTAAATAATAAGCTGCACATTATAATGAAGAAAGAGAAGAAATATATCAATGAAATATATAGGTGCCATATTTATTGGTGTTTTATCGTACTGACGCTGATTCTCTAAATATAGTATTTTACGAGATAGCTCCAGTTTGCTTACTGGTAGTATTCGATAAATCACAATGTTACGAAAAGTTTAAATATTCGCAACAATACATGCAGTATAACAACAGAAAAACACCCAAATAGCAGCAGGTAGTCCTCTATCAAAGAAGCTATAAATTTACATGAGAAAAGAATCCAATTTAGTTTAGTTTTGCGTTATACCTACAGATGTGACGTTGCCACGATTCTTGAATAAACTCTGACATTTGTGGCAAGGCGTGAACTTAACTGGGCTGACATGGAAAGCAATAAAGTTTCGAGGTGGTTTATTTTTTTTTTTTGTCTGTTTGTTGTTTTTTTTTCCTAGGGCATGAGAATAACAATGCAAAGACGGGAAAGATGGACAGGTAACCTTAACTTTGAAGATACATCAGGTCTAATTGAAAAAAGTAAGCCTACGAAGATAGGTTCTTACCTGTAACTAAAACAGCTTTTAAGCAATAAAGCAGAACCAACGGGGAAAAAAGTAGAAATAATGAAAATATTGACCTTTCGCTTGACCTGCATGATAGGATACCCAATAAGGGACGCAGTATACTCAATTCATTCCATTCATCTTCAACACAGATACAGAGCGGAAAGGAAAATGTGTTAGAAAACTTACAGTCTTCTGGCGATAATACATCAGTATGCCAATTTCATTTGTCCAAAAAGAATCTAAAGCTCAGAGCGGAAAGGAAAACGAGGAAGAAAACTTACTATGCTGACCTGTAACTGACCTTAAATAAATAATGTATTATTTGACACATCTTCTACAAGTATAGCAAGTTTCATTCACGTATCTCATGAAGATACCACCTCTAATAATGCCATAAAAGGTTCATAAGCCTCGTTATATATATATATATATATATATATATATATATATATATATATATATATATATATATATATATATATATATATATACCACGCGATGTATAAATATTTCATTAAAAGGAAACAAGGCTTGCCGAGTTTTCTTTCAATGAATATTTTATACAACGAGTGGAATATCATTGATACAGCGTACATTATATACATATATTTTATTTATATCACATACAAATACATATTTTTGCCCTTTCTTAACGGAGTTAAGATTTACTACAGGCAGCTGGTATTGACCGATTGAATGAACTCCTCACATCTCCGAGTGTGTCGGCTACAAAATGAAGTTATATGCCTTTGTGGCTATTCACAATCACCTTTGCATTTTAATAAGTTGATTGTTTTCTTTTTTTAGTTTCAATTTTTCTCCAAATGACGAACCAACAAGAGGTAATTAAAATATTGTAATATATTTACAGTTGATCTATGTTATTATTCTGCTTTAATAACATTACTGCCGTTCATAAAACTCTCTCTCTCTCTCTCTCTCTCTCTCTCTCTCTCTCTCTCTCTCTCTCTCTCTCTCTCTTTTGGTGGGGTTGACTTTAAAACTCTCTCTCTCTGTTTCTCTCTGACTCTGTCTCCCTCTCATCCTTCGGTCGGTTTGACATAACTATTACCATCATTCATATGCCCATAGACAACCAGGGATGACACAAGCGAAATCCTCTACGCTATTCTTTTCATAGATTTTCGCCCGTATCTTGCTACGAGAGAGAGAGAGAGAGAGAGAGGAGGCTTTTGGATATTTTCATATTTATTTAATAATAATCGATTTTTAGAACATTATAATAGGTTAAAGAAATAAACAACAATAACAACCAAAACAACAACAAAACATTAAATTACAGTATGTTTCCCTCGTAACCAAAACTGTACCATATAGTGTCGACAGGCTATTACAACTTTGTATTATTGATTATATAAACACTGTAGATAAATTCCAAGTAAAGTATAAACACACTGTTACGACGAACTATATTCTTGTAGGTTACTTGGCGTAAGTTAAATTTAAAGGTTTCCATCCAGCCCAAGTCCATTTTCTCTCTCACTCCAGATTTCTGCTTTTTTTCCCTTATGCATGAGGGGAGGGGGGAACGGAGGGGAGAACGGAAGCAGAAAGAATTGCGATGAAATTGTGTACCATATTAAATTCATTTATAAAACGGGGATTATTAATACTTTTTACAGTTATTTTCATACGTCAATAATGATTAATGAGTGGAAATTCATTATTGTTCTATGTGCCAAGAATCGACAGCACACAGTTGCAATAATTTTATATATGCGTATTATTGCGCCTTGAGCGGATCACAGTTTGATATGCCAATAGTACTGGTATATCAAATTGCGTTATACCAACACCTTAGAAGCCATGCTATTATTAATGTATGTGGTGTGTATATATATATATATATATATATATATATATATATATATATATATATATGTCCGTTCAGTTTCACGCTTGAAGGAATCTATTTCTGAGACCATGGTACACGACTATCAAAAGATAGGAAATCCTACCCCATTATTTGAAATCCATGCCTTAACGGGTGTAGGGACATTAGAATTTAGTCATATGGATGATGATAGCTATGATCCGCCATTCTGGCAAGTATCATGCAGGAAGATAAATAAATCTAGCAGGGGCCCGATTGAGAAATATCGTATTTGGTGGATGGGTATGGTGATTAAACAAGCAGTCATTGGTCTATCGGATGGAACCCTGGTAGAGAGGCAGGAGGCGAGGCCCCAAGAAGCGTCTGCATTATAAGCATTTTCAAGATATAACTTGAACCATCTAACTGTGATGAAAATTTACTCGAGAAAACGTTCTGGTTGGTTAACGCTCATATCTGGGGAGGCGTGCACGTGCCGGCCCCGCCACATTCCGTTTGATTCGCCCTTATGTATGTATGCATGTATGCATGCATGTATGTATGTATGTGTGTGAGTGTGCGTGAGTGTGTGTGTGTGTGTGTGTGTGTGTGTGTGTGTGTGTGTGTGTGTGTGTGTGTGTATCATTGTATCATTGTATGTATGCATGCATGCGCGATTCGATAAATCGATAGATTGTTGGACCTGTACACTTAGCACAAACGTTAACTCTGCATCGGAGATAGAGCGTGTATTTTTTTCCAAACAAAGAAAACGATATAGGCACACACAAAACACAAGCCATCTTACTGTAACCAAACTACTTTATGCCTATTTCTGAATGCGGAAGGGATCTATAGTGTTCTACCCTTGTCCGTCCGTCTGTCCCAAACGTTCGTCCGTTAGTCAAGTTACGCTTTGCAATTAACTGTGGTTGTGTACTGAGTTCCATCATGATATTTCTCGTTCATAGCGCAGTAGATGTAGGTTGAAATGTTATCCTCAAATGTATAGGTATGCTAACTTGTATAACCTGTCTGCGCCCCATATGTTATCATGTATATTTGGCCTAGCTACCTGTACGCAAATACGTAGCTGTTTATACAGTGATATAGCGAAGGAAAGTCAGTGCCGGATTAAACCCTGTGGAGGCCCCTAGGCAGTCGAAATCTCGGGGCCCCCGTCGCAAATTATCTCCTAATACGTCAAGATCAAATCAATTCAATATTATTTTGATCCGTTGTCGCGGGACCCCTAAAAGGCGTGGGGCCCATAGGCCGGTGTCTACTCTGCCTATTTGGTAATCCAGCACTGAGGAAAGATGTCAAAAAAGAGGACGAAGTAGAATAAGAAATATAAAAGCTGAAGTTCCGTACAGTTCTTGTAGATTCTGAATTCAATATACAGCCCCACTAACCACTCAGTTTTCAAAAATTCTCCCCACCTGTTGGAGGGGAGAATATCTGTCCTCATCCTCCATCTGCACCTCAAAATTTCAAATACATTTAAAACAAAAAAGAACTAGTTACATCAATGTGTATATACAAGCAAGTATTTAGCTTACTTACATACCTGACATTTCTTATCTTTAGAATGAATCAATTTCAAATTGTCGTCTCTCTTACCGGTGACGGTTCATGTGAGAATACGAGACATCATGAAAGGTACATGTCTGTGTATATTTTACATCAGCTTTTTATCCCGAAGCGGATATTCCCGGGGCAAGTGATCATGACCACTTATCAGTACGACTGCTTACTGGTGTTGACATTCTAGCAACAATAGCCTTCAGTGGATTAGGATTCCGACGTTCGCGACTGAAGATGTTTTAAATTTTCAGGTGGGACGGATATTGTTTCAATATAAGATCAACTGAACTACATTAAACTGATCTATGCACTTTTTCGGGTGGTCCTCTGATTGCAGTTGATCACTGTAACAAATTTGAATATAAATACAAAAAGGGGCTGAATTAAATAACTTCAAATGAATGTAAGTCTGAAGAAATTAATCATTGTTTATTTAATGATGGTAAAAACCAAAAGAAGAACTGTTGTAATTATAGACAAGTGATAATGAATTAAATAAACAAATTAGTCAATTGAAAAATATGGACTGTAAACATATACTATTTTTGTTTGTCGGTGGGTGTCGTTCGAATTCCTATTAGTTTAGGCCAGTTAGTTTCAGTGTTTTGTAGCGTATCGACTTAGATTCTATTTCTTTTCTGGCATCGGAACTGAGGTTGTAGGCATTAAGTATATTATCTCTGAACGTATCGCGAGGGAGAAGAAGACTTCTATCCAGTTTCTTTGTCATCCAATCAAATCTGTTCATACGTTTAGGCTTCTATCCAGTTTCGTCATCCAATCAAATCTGTTCACACGTTTGCAATATTTATCATCACAGGACACCCTGTGGTGATAAAGGTTCAAAGCCTGCAAACATATGATAGAGGACAAGACGGCACAGTGACGGCCGAAAAATATACATGATCCAAACAGAATGTGCAAAACAGAGAATTAATTTTTCTCATGACATGAAAGATTTGCAGCCTTCGCGTTTTCAGAGAAACCGAAAAACTTTGTAGAAAGGAGCAGTTTGCACATATTTAATTAGATGACCCCAGTGGTATAGTGCTAACTAAAGAAGTGAGAGAACGCAATGAAGAAATGCGGGAACGCATGTTACTCAGATGCGGGGGAACAATGGCGAGAGCAAAAAGTAAGAAAAGCACAAAAAAGTAACGGAACGCCGTTCCCACGGATTCCAACAGCAACACGCCCTTGGATGACCCTCTACAGAAATTCACTGAAACCAAGAAAGCTCACAAGCACATGCTCTTTGTGGCTACCTTACACCCTATGTCCCATGCTTCATTCGGAAGTACTGGCACAAGACTGAATTATCTCAACGTCTGGGTATACATTTCAAAAAAGTTCCAGTGGTTTGCGTACCGTAGACATACGAATCTCAAGAACCACATGGTACGTGCCGATGGACCTTTTGACTGTTGTGTGATATTCTTTACACTACTTTTGTTATATACAAACTTATTAACTAATTGAAGCCCAAACACCAACAGAACATAAAGTTGGAAGGGTATACAATAAACGACGCACATCAGAAGCATTCCGTAACTTATTGGTATCAAATTAAACCGGCCTTAAGTCATACTGGCTTTAAAGCTGTTAACCTTTATCTGTGTCTCAAACTCCAATTACTCATGGCTTTGTCTCATTAATTGATACTACACGGATAAGACCACAGATGCAGACACACAGTTGCAAAGACATACACTGCCTAATCTGAATGCATATCCCGAGACCAACTCGCTCAGAATTTCGGCTTCGAAGGTTAGCTTTGCAAAATCCTGAAATAGGATATAGAGTCAAACATTTAATCTAACTACTGACAGTCAAAGTCGGTGCCATCCAATATGGTGGCAAAACCGTAGACTTCATAAAACAAATGAAAAAGCACGCGTCTCATTAAAATCAGTGCGAAACTTCATAAACGTAACTGGACATTAAGTTCAAGAATTATGTTTCTCCGCATGTATTTACGTGGATCAGCGCACCTTTGATTAGTTCTGATATAACTCTGTAATCCTGATACTACAGAAAATAGATATTTAGTTTGCACATTAAAATAATTGTTTCATTTTATTTTTTATTTTTTATTTTTATATAGTATTCTTTCTCTATTTACTACCTCTGTCGAGCAAACATGAAGATAGCTCAGGTTTCTGTCGTATTTTCATCACTTGTATTACGTATCTGTTTTATTTTTTCCTAGATGTTTTTTCCTGTGAAAAAGAGCTTGATATTATGGTAATGATGAGTGGGTGGGTGGTGGAATGTGCGTGTGTGTGTGTATGTTTGATGTATGTTTTGTTGGTTTTAACGGCCATTTTAACATATTCTTGGCCACATCGTGCCGAGGACATGGGATCAAAGTCCTTTTTCCAACGGCACATCAAGACAGCCGACGACATGTGTGTGTGTGTGTGTGTGTGTGTGTGTGTGTGTGTGTGTGTGTGTGTGTGTCCAAGGCTAAGTACTTTCATCCCTGTCCGGTCTATAGGTGTCAGTTTATAAGTATAATTTCACGTGTTTCCTTTTTATATCAAAATATTAATCCTGTTGTTTGTTATCGAGTGTGTGTTAAATTTAGCTTGCTTTGTCGGTGAGATTTCTTTTAACCCGAGTCCTTACCTAACAAGTGTCAATATAAACTCTCTCTCTCTCTCTCTCTCTCTCTCTCTCTCTCTCTCTCTCTCTCTCTTTCTCTCTCTCTCTCTCTCTCTCATAATGTTAAAAGACAATATTTTGTATAAAGTTTGTTTATGGCTTCTGAAGGTATGGTAGTTAAGTCATTAACGACTTAGACTAGCAGCGAAACTGAACGTGGATGAGAGAGAGAGAGAGAGAGAGAGAGAGAGAGAGGGGGGGATCGCTGTATAGGTGCTATTTTCATTACTTCTACAATTAATCCATTGCAAACGTTCATCTCAGAGGTTGGCTTCTTTTCTCAATCGTAAAACGTCTAGCAGAATTTCTGCTAGCAACAGTTTAGCTTCTTTGAATCAGTTACCTTAATTTACTCTTCTAATAAAATGCACACATTGTTTAGATAAGCACCTTATTGTTATGTATATTTAATTTATATTGTGTGCTTGGCCTTTGTCTGTGGTTGAGGGTAGAGTTTGGGCCTACCTGACTACTGTAATTTTTTAAAGTTGTTTACTAATGTCTGAGTTCAAGATTAAGCCTTATTTACAAATTTAAAATATTCTGGAAGTGAATTTTCACTTGTGACCAGCGTCTTGGTAATTGTATTATGTCTTGGTTTATTTTACATAGGTTGAGGTAAACAAAATTATTCATTCCTTCTTTCAGCAGTGGAATTATTTTAGTTGTGTTCAATTATGATTTGAGTGTGTGCGAATATGTTTTTGTATTTTGAACGTAGCTTCAAGAACTTGAGTCATATCGCTACGATGTCTGCAGTGGGATATCATGCCCCAAACAAGAGGTATTATGTCCAACACAGTCACGTTATCCTGACACCAGGCCAAAAGTCCTAACACTAACCTTTTAATGCTGGACACCAAGCGAGGCAGCTGCTAGTACCACTTTTATAAGCTTCTGGTATGACTCGGCCGGGGTTGGAAACCGCGACTTCTCGCATCCGAGGCGGACGCTCCAACCACATGGACACCCGAAGCGGTCATTTATAATTTGAGATAAATCATTTATTTACATTATTCACTGGAAATAAAAAGTGCCCATTGACTTCTGGACTAAAACACAGCTTTGAGATTGCAATTCATTCAAAGCCATTCTGGATTATATCATTATGATACATCAAGCTGTTGGTACATCAACACATTCAAGACTTGCAATTTATTCGGAATATTCTATACTTTTGGACTTGTGATAGAACATTTAGGATTATTTGAGATTAATTCACCATACGGTAAGTTCCCTTTAAATTTCCTCTTTGTAGTCTAAGGAAATAAATTGTTTGTTGAATTTTACAAAAACTTGTTGGTTTTGCTTCTTTCTGTTTATTAGTTTAAGAAAAGAGAGACCTAACACATGTCATATTTATAAATTATTCTCCTAAAGCTCCAGAATCCGTTTTTGGCAAACATGCAGTTGAACACGTATCAATATCATTTGTGTCCTTCAAGTGTCTCATTTACCCAGTTATGAAATGTGGAGAGAGGGGATTTGGATAATTATAGTCATCGCGTTGTTTTTCACTCTTTCTTTCCATAAATATTTTCGCTTCGAGAGTGTAATTCTCGAATTTCTACCAAAGTTATAACATGATTCAAACAAGACTGATACTTAGAAATTTTCCGATTAAATATTTTTATTCATGTTACCATGGAAACAATGTGCAGTATAGGGTACAAATATACGTTGTAATACAACTGAGACTGAAGACCATAATGCGTTTTCACGAGAAGACTTTACATACGCGGGTACCGTGGAACCGGGCTATATGTTAGAGCGTCTCCGTTATAAGACTTGGTTTAGATACCAATATTCTTGGGCTGTATTTATTTCTTGAAGAAAAGAGTACATCCTTACTGGACTGTCCATCTCACTTTCATGCAAGAAAATTTGACTATAAAAAGAGAAAGTGTAGCCAACAGGGACAGTGCAAAGAGAACAGTGCATCCGACAACAATACCTGCTAAACCTCCCATTATGTAGAAACCTTGGAATTCTTTCAGCCTTTCTTCCGAGCGGGAATGTGCTAAGCACGCGTAGCAATTCAGTGCTCTTTGGAGTTTGACTGGTCTTGAAAAATTTTGCACCCGGCTACAACACTGGTGTCTTATAAGTTCTTTCAAGTTCTTCGTGTTATTGTTGTTCATATTTTCTGACACTGAATTGGTATAAAGAGGACAATATAATCAGAAATTACAGAATACATACCAAAATGTTACATAACGATCCGTATGTGAGTCTCATGAAGTCTCTATTTTATTCAAGCATTAATTACAAGAAATTTCTACCCGGGTAACCCTGCAAATAAAATTGGATCAGCAGCAGTCAGGTTAGTAAATAAAAGAGCTAAGACATGTTTCATTAAAAATATTTCACCGCAGAGCATTTTTTTCTTGTCCATCAAGCATAGGATTGATTTAGGTACATTGGGGTATTTAAAAAACCCAAACAAAAACTTTTGAATTTTTGTGCGCAGTACAGCAAAAGTCTGTATTAGTGAACGAACGATAGGTCAGTGCATCCCCTTAAAGTACTCCCTATCCACCTCTAGACACTTTCTTGGTCTGAATAGCCAATAATTAAATAAATTTTGTATTTACTTTTCTGGTACGTTGTTCATACATTGGAAAACTGCACTTCGAATCGAACGACGGTTTTTAAATCGTCTGATCTCAGCAAATTTTTCATAACGTGATTCGGTAAAAAATCACTTAGGCTAAATCAGGGCTGTAGGACTCACGGTACTAATTCAGTTCCCATAGTAAACCTATACCAACACCATGATATTAAAAATTCCATAACTTAAAATTTCTGAATGCTCATGCTCAAGCCTATATTTATCAGTATAGATGAAACCCGGATGTCAGCTTCTGTTTAGAGAAAATGATATGAGCCGAACATTTTCTAGACCTGCATGTGTTTGAAACATGTGCTTTCAATTCCGCACCAACGTGTCAGGTGCTAATTTTAGTAATTGAGTGTTCCAAGATCAAGACTGTTAAAGGACTGATATTCCATCAACAAAACAACGTCTCCATTTTTTTCACTTACAACTAGAATACTAGAATAAGCTCTCAAAAGATTCTTTTTCCTAAACCATAACTTCCCTTATTAACCAATCCTGCCAGCCAAACCCGTATATACTCTATTTTATGTTCACCCATTTCCAGGCTGGTTCCCATTTTTCCATTTAATTAGTACCGTGTGTTCTGTAGGGAGGATGTGTCAAAGTCTGGATGGTGTAATCCAGGAGGTTTGTCATGATGGCGGATTTATCTGCTGGTGCGTTGTCACTGAGTAGATGGATACTTCTGGGACCGGTGCGTGGACGGGTGGCTCGGTAGCGTTCCACAACTTTTGGCAAAAATATCCAGTGACACAAGCAGTCATGCACAGACACATGGATAACACGGATTTTGCATCGGAAAATAATGCATATATTACTTTCTCAACAGTCCAATTTCAACACGAGTCTGTTTTTGGTCGGACGTCAAACAAATATGGAACCCATTTTGCACAGCCCTTTCTGAGCTTCCAACAATACTTCAGTTTGTTAAAAACAGCTACTGCAAATCATCTGGTGCAATTTCTGTATATCCATCATCATTAAATTACAGATAGCATCAACAAAGTAATAAAGATATAACAAAATATTCAGAGCTTTTCAAATACCCCTCATATCACCTTTCCTGCATCGCTGTCGGAACATTACGTTACATTTTTAAATTTTGCTCGTTTTCTCTGAAAGTTTTTTTTATGTATAGCCATGAAACCCAATGTAATAATTTCTGAGGCTGCTTAGTATACCCATCGCAGCCGAAAGATGAGCACAGTGATCTGCATTTGACATTGGTGTGAAGATGTAAAGTTTTTACATTGTGCTCATTGTCTCCGATACACCACAACTCTATATATGGAACTTGATAGCTGTTTCCTTTTTGAAAGATGCTGCCAGTTTATAAAATGGAGGTCACATTATCTTCTTTTCACGCTCCATTGATTATGCTCTGTTTCTGCTGTCAACTTTGTTTTCTGGTTTTGTTCGTGTACAGCAGTGGTTCCCAAAGTGGGCGATATTGCCCCCTCGGGGGCGGTGTGATTACCGAGGGGGGGAGGAGGGCGCTAATGCTGAAAAATGCTTGTTACGGGGTAAGGTAGGGGGCGCTGAGGATAACCGGAGGGGGTGGGGTGGCACGACAAAATTTGGGAACCACTGGTGTACGGCAATGGAACTTAATGGTACATTCAACTTAGAGGGTACTAAAATATCACCAAAAGTATGTCGTAGTGGCCTACTTTTCAAGCTCAAATGAACACACTACTATTGCACTTTCATAGTCAAGAAATGTTATGGGTGTGTTCACATATAACAATAGGTAGAAGTTACATGCATGTACTTTTTGATGCTCCTTCGAATAAATGAATTTGCTGCATGTACATCGGTTTCCTAAACACTAATGCATGTATGGACAAGAAACTGCATGTGTGGATTCGTCTTAATCACGTATGTTAGCATTAGAGCTGGGTGTCACGAACATGGGTGTCACCAACAATTTCGTTTCCGGATATACCGCCGTAGTTTTGAACATATCGCGACGCGATACGTACCACGGTATACGGCAATTATAGTAAGGACCAACGATTTTATTTTCTGGGACAGGGGCATGTGATTTAAAAAAAAATCCAATACATTTCTGGCTCTCAAATAGCTGTAAAAATATCTTGCTGTGATTTAAGGCAAACTAATTCCATGTTATATCTATTCAGAGCTGGTTTAACCGCTAAGCGAACTAGGCAACCACCTAGAGCGCCAAGATGAGGGGGGGGGGGGGGAAGGCTGTGGGTGTGCCAAAACGAAGTACGCTGCCAGGTTACTCATTTATTATCATTAAAGATGTGGACTAAATAATGAAATAAGGAAAGTATCAAGTCGAACGTGTATTAATACTAATGAACAGCTTATAATAAGCAATGCACCGTGAAGGGGAGTGTGGTGTGGCACCAGGTGGAAGGTTCCCCAGGGTGCCAAATATCCTTGCACCAGCCCTGAATCCATTATATTATTTGAAGAAACAAATTAATTATGTTGAGATGAAAGAAAATAAACTATCTCGGCTGGAACTAAAATCGCAGTCCCTCGACCCAAAAATTATATGGTAAATATATTACACTTGCAGTAGATGGATTTGTTCTGTGCATATTACCTCTTGTATTTACGTAGTCGTCTGAAAATTGTACATAACGTGGAATGATTAAGCTTGCGCTATAGCCGTCAATCAGTCAAATGCATTATGCTGACACTACAAAGCTTGCTGATAAAAATAAAAAGAGCTAACATTGGGTCTGAAGCATTCAATTTACTAGCTACACTAATGACATAATAGGCAGGTAAACTTTAAGTAGGATGCTAACACACGGGGCAAAATGCTTATCAGAGAGAGCCAGTAAGCATAAAACACTGATTCAATACACGAGAAAATATTTAGTGGATTAGAGAAATTACGTAAAGTTAAAAAAGAAATCAACTGCTCTCCTGAAAATCCTACCATAAGTTTTAGTCTTACAAAGGAATGCATGTACTTAGCACATTAACACACTCAAATAAATAACGAAAGAAAATGAGCTTTTTTAAATCCGAAATGTTTTTAAAAATTGGATTTGGTCCGAGTATCTTTCAGGATATCATATTCAGCCGCAAATTTTGACACGTGTCAAAGGCGATAAGTTCATAAATTAATTTGTCGCAAATACAACTACTGTAAAGAAAATAGTAACATCTTTTGGAATTATTTTGTCACGAAAAATGAAGATTGGTAACAAGATTTCTCGGGAAGTTGCATACATTTCTTACTGACGGAAACTAACGAAGTACCGGTACAGTGAAAAAGTATCCTGGTACGTACCATCAGAAATAAATACTGCTCTAAACATGCACTATATACCGCTAATATTGCGCAGCTCTAGTTAGCACCAACGAAATCGTAATATTGCTGTAATGATCTACTTTCTCTTGCAACATTGTTTTATGCTTACATTTTGGATTATGTAGGCAAGACAGATCATTCAATAGAATATCATGTTGGTTCATTCTTAGCAAAGACCATACCATCGTTTTTTTTATAACAATTACAAGGGTGAAAAAAGAGGAAAACGCTTTAATTTGGATTGTTTTCATGGTTGGGAATCAAATGAACAACTCTGTTTCATGCACTTTATTTCGCGTGTTTTCTTTTCTTTGTTTCTAAAGTACCGATGTTATTTTTGTTCTACTGCGTATTTAATATTGGGTAAAACTTTTTTGTTTTTTGTTACCTGGGATTCGAGACTGAAGATGTTACGTTTGCCTTTTATTATAATTAGAGTATCGGTACTATTGCACCTGCGAGAATCACGGGTCCCGACCCTGTATCAAGAAAAAAAATGACTTTGGTTTCACAAAACTTTTAGCTTTCTCCCAACAAAATTCTAATAAAACAAGTTTCATAATTTCTATAGTGATACCCGGAATGTCAATTTCTATAGTGATACCCGGAATGCCAATTTCTATAGTGATACCCGGAATGTCAATAAGGCAAAATCGACCCAAATTACGTAGCAGATCAATAAAGGTCTGATTTGATAACTGTCGTATCAAATAAACTTCTCTACATAGCAATATCAAGTACACACGGCTATCAATTTTATAGGTCAGTTATCCAGGGGATCAACGCCGGGCAGAAACATGCCTCTTTACGAAGTTACTCTTCTCTTTAAAAACAAGTTTAATCTCTTCATGTACCAGAACGTAAAACTGATATACGAGGCAGGGGATAGTTCCGTAAATTGGCCCCTGTCAAACTTCTTAACCTCCGGCTATGCTGTGACTTTACCAGATATTATTGTTTAATAATAAAGATATGGATATATTTGTTAATTAGATGTCTCTGGCTTGTGTTGTTCTTGAAATTGATGTGAGACATGTACATTAGCCCTAATTACTTTGCATTATGTATACAGTGAAATACCAATAGTCGGCTAGGAAGAAAATCTAGCCACCCATGTCAGTAGACAAGGCAAGTAGAATATCTCAAAAACTGCCCAGATGGCAACTATTTTGAATTGTATCAAGATGTTAATGTAGACTGTTTCTTAAAACTATCACCTATGAAAAAGGTTTGTGTCTGCTCTGTGAGAGAACGTGTCAAAAATGACCTTCGCATGTGAAAAATGCAAGTATTAATTTAGGATTGGGGTGCACAAACTTCCTTTGCTTTGAAGTGCCATTGACTCCTCTGGTTAAGTGAATAATATTCTTATGCTTTTTTTAATATGGCTATTCAAAAATATATTGACCTTTTTGATCTCATTTGTGTGTTTTCTTTTAATTTTTATATTAGGCAGGTGGAAGCGTCAATAAATTTGTACATTAAACTGTCCCTTGCACCTTTAAGAAAACTGCTTTTTACTGGTGCAGTCAGCCATATCTGTTTAAAACTTTTCTTGGTATGTATGTATGTATGTATGTATGTATGTATGTATGTGCATGCGTGCGTATGTATGTATGTATGTATGTATGTATGTATGTATGTATGTGCATGCGTGCGTATGTATGTATGTATGCATGTATGTATGTATGTACGTATGTGCATGCGTATGTATGTATGTATGTATGTATGTCTGTATGTAATCTGTATGCATTAACATTATTATACTACCTTCTTTTATCGACATAACACACTACTATATCGAAGATTCGGCAGAGGGGAGGTAACTGCGTTTTGCACCTCTATGTTAGAACTATTTCCATTATGACAAAATAATATATTTCAGGCTTAACTTACTAGGTATGGGAAAATAATGGGGATTATAACGTATTTTCTTGCTCATTCTGTAGGTTTCAAGCTCTGCACTGCTATTTTAATGAAAATTATTCGTATTTCTACACAGACATACAAGAACAATTACATATACCTGTCGTTGTTCATTCTTCAAATTAATTTAACTCCACACTTAAGAAAAATTATAAATAAACATACTATTATAAATGGCGAATGCCGCCAATGGAAAAGTCTTCCAGATGGAGATGCATGTGGCATTTGCGAGCTATATTTTTGGGGAGAAAAATGAAAGTTGTAGAACATCAACTTAGTTTCTACCTTCATCACCTCACTGTGAAATTGATTGGAGAGACTCATATCTCATACCTGACTGATATGTATATATATATATATATATATATATATATATATATATATATATATATATATATATATATATATATATATATATATATATAATTCTAGGGTCAGTTATCACAGGGAATAAATCTTAAAAACAAGTGGCAGAATGTCCTGGACATAATGATTGAGCTAAATTCATACCTCTGTTCATTGCTAGTTCATAGTTCAGCGGTCCTGTAAAATGAACTTGCATATAATTTTCTGTTACTTTGCTTCATTCGACTGGTTGGTATACCAGTTTTTCTTTGTACAAGAACTTGATTTCCAAAGCAGTGTATCAACAATTCTTTTGATAGCTAGAACGGAACTTGCCGATAGAACGGATCATTCTTTCCTATTGGCATACTGATTCCCTTAGTCCAAATCAGAGTTACTCTTCCTTTATGAACTAAAGGTAAATGTCTTGTCTTTCATGGATGTTCACAAAAGGAAAAATGTTCACATTCATGTCATCGAAACATTATAATTAGTTCGTAACGTTTGATGCAGTTAACAATAAAAGTATTAAAAGCGCATCACTGGCATATGTTTCTTTTCTTGTCACAGGTCTCATTGTGCATGGTAAAATACTAAAATTAATTGGGTCAGTCATGCTGATAGAAGCACTAGCTTGAATCTCATCCAAATAATCCACCTGATCTAAGTGCACAAAAGATTGACACATTTAGCTTCTGCGTGAGTTGTGCTTTGTGGTGTGTACTTAATAAAAGTCAAACAGTTAAAATGCTTCCTGCTTGAACAGAATTTTCCATTGTTAATATCGGTTATATGCCTTATCTTACTATTTACTATCATTTTCTAAAGTCCAAGCATCACTAAACTCAGTTGAAAGTGAATGGGAATCTAAGAAGAAATGTCTCTGTTAAATTGTGCTGAGTATTTATATATGTCTCGTCAAATTCTATAGCTATTGATAACTGGATTTATTTGATATTTCACTTTTTAATCTTAGAAGGGTCAAGCATAGCAATATATCAATGTTCCAACATGGCCTAATATTTGTTGATTAAACTTTGATCTCTCCTCTCTCCCATTTAGCTACATTATTGTGATTATTCCACCCCAAACAGAACCCACCCACGCTCACACAACATTGATAATGTTATGAACACCATCAGGCCAATGCCGTAGGGTTAAGCACTGAATTTTTTTTTTTTTTTTTTTTTTTTTATATCAGACGAAAATTACTTCTAAAGCACATTATTTACCTTATTGTGTGGTTTCTTTCCGTTAAGTTAGCCAGAACAGTTTAGACAACCTTTTCAGCTTTGTCACTGACAACTAACATACATAACATAATATTTCTGCCATTCAGTCATAAGATTTATAAACTCCGAAATTCTTTCTCGGCATTCAAGCAGCAATGTAAGGGAATTTTGATTCTGTCCTCATGCTACAGTGGTGAACAAACATAAGAAGCATCTGAAGTTGCACGCAGTTTTAGATCTTGAACAAAAGCAGGACGTCTTAACTCATAATATTCACAATACAATACTTTCTTGCCCCAAAGTAGTCCCTTATCTACGTGAGTAATAACATTATTAGTTTTGCATGCAATAAATTTACCTTTCTACCAGTTTACCAGTGAAGTCTAAATGTGATGTACGCACAACTTTGAAAGAAACTGTTTTGAGCAAAGTGTTCAAAGTGATAGGGATAGTTTAGTAAAAACTTCAGGCTATGGTGTGACTTTTCCATATATTATTGTTTAATAATAAAGGATATATTTGTGAATTAGGTGTTTGGGCTTGTGCTGTTCTTGAAACAGATGTGAAGCATATACACTGCCCTAGTTACTTTGCAGTAGGTAGACAGTAAATTACCAAGAGTCGGCTAGGAAGAAAAGCTAGCCACCCATAAAAGTAAACACGTGGGTTCAAGGCAAGAAGAAAGTCTCAAAAACTGCCTCGATAGCATCTGTTACACTGTGAGAAACACTTGGTGTCAAAAATGAACTTTGAAAAATGCAGGTATAAATTTCGGGTTGGGGTGCACAAACTTCGTTTACTATGAACTGCCATTGTGCACTAATTTTGCATCAGTATGACTTGTCGATTATGGAAAGTTTTGGAAAGCTTGTCCACCATACTGGTAGATTTAGTATCTGTACGGTTTAAAGTCATCTGCTAGTAACTCTCAGGAAAAGGTCTGAAGATGCTCAGTATTTCTTTCCCAATGAACCTAAGTATATAATTCTTTCGAAAATAAATGAATCACATTTGATACTTACTCGAAATATATACTCATAAACAAGGTTAATAATGGATGGATGAATATACTAGCTATGTATGTATGTATGTATGTATGTATGTATGTATGACCTATCAATCTCCCATCCATCAATTTATTCACCATTTCATCCATTCATCCATCCATCAAAAACAATGAACGAGAATATTAGCTTCTGTTGCTATAACGAATTGATTAAAAATTAGGGGCAAATGATGTTTTGCTTCCTTTTTCTTTGGTTTTTGGTCACTGTTCCTAAAATCTGATTCACAATCCATTGTGATTGTCCTGGGTGAAAGTTAATTCTGACTAACCTAAGAGTGACAGCCAGAAATGCAAACATAGTTCATACATCAATAAAGGCATTGATTAACCACTACAAATGAGGCCTCACATAAAAAGCATGCAGTATGCACTCCATTCTTATAATTTATGTACCCACTCCCTACGTGTTTTGTGGGTTTAACTCCATTTTTAGAGTACATGAGAGGCCATACATGGCGGACGGTATAGTTGGTGGTGGAAGAACCCGGGAGAACCTGTAAGAACCAACAACTGACGGGAAGTTATTGGAAAGCTTTCTCACAAACCCAAACTGGCCGAGCTGAGACACGAATCTAAGAGGACAGAGGTGATATCCCAGTGATCTGTAAAGGCGAGTGTCATTGACCACTCGGACACCCACATCATACATTTACATATGTAATATACAGATAACTTGTAGATGGTAATATATCATAAGACACATTGTATCGTCATTAATATGGAAAGTTTACTATTAACATATTTTATTCATACATTCAAATGCTTGGGTCAGAAAGCACAGTATGAGTAGGCTGAGATGTATACAGCATTGAATAATTTGTGTATTCGTGTACTAAACACAAGTTTTTAATCCAGGTAAGTTACAACTAAAATGTAGGTCATATAGATTTTCGTTGGTTGTATAAGTGTAGTACTAACAAAGACGCATCCAGTTATCGAGTATCACGATTTAAACACAAACAGTGATAAAGAGCTAATCTTGAAACAAACAGTCAACAAAGTCATTGAAGCATGAAAGATAGATTACATAGACCTTTCTTACAATATGGGCGTACAACTTATCTGGATGCGTCCGCTGACGAGGTTTCGCCATTCTAGGTAAGATAACATGAATAAAGCATGTCGAAAACTCGTATGTTAAGTCATGAGCTAAACGCAGAAACTTAAACAAAGTCAGTTTAAAGACAATACCGATTACTCTTTTCGTTTAGGGATGTGGCACTGAGAGATTCAAGTATAAATAGTGCCAGAGAGTTAAATATCAGACACAAAATTTAACCCACATCAGTGATGCGTAAAATACTGGCCATCATGACTGACCTACTTCTGAAATGAGGGATACGTGCTCCTTAAGATTCATCTCCTCCTCTCCAGATTTCATGTTTGTTGATAGGATAGTACGTACATGGAATGTACACAAAATTTAGCAAATGTCAGCGACTTGAGAAATATGGGCCACAGTGACCACGTTTCGAGATCGGGATATAGTGCTAAATTAAACCGCATGCTCTGACCAAGCTTCACGATTCCAAGAATAAAAGCGTATATACAGGAGGTATAAAACAAGGTCATGAGCTAAGCGCAAAAACTTAACATCAGCCAGTAAAACGTGAAATGGAAGTCATAATGGCATTCTTTGCTACTGGTATGGTGTCCTAATAAAACTGCACCGAATCATCTAACTTGATTGTCCATGCAAAAATAGTTAATGAGACCAAACCCAAGTCGGCGAAGCGTAAACTAATTTTGTCATGAGGGTGTTGTACTCAGCAAGACGAGTCCTCTCACCAACATGCATGTATCTCTGTAGAACACCACAGATACAGGATGCAAGCAAACCTTTTGGTTATTAGCTAAATACAATACAGGTCAGACTGCCCTTTCTTGTTGTAAGGATGATGTACTAACAGAAATGCATGCAGTCTTATAATTTTATGATTCTAGCATGAATAAGACAAGAGAAATAAATTTCGAACACAAAACTGAACAACATTTTTATTCGGGTTCAACACTTAACAAGATGTATCTCCTCAACAATTATCGTGAATCTAGAGATAAGAGTATATATTACACAGTGCTTAAAATCTGAGCTAAATGCAAAAAACTTTTCCAAGAATGTGCAACTAATCTACAAGTATTACAATCTTAGCCTCCTTCCATAGGGGTGGGTGCCATGACACCTACCCCAAGTTGTTGCCTAGCATCTATCAAGAGATAATGGTTGCGATGCAGAGAGGCTGTGCATATGTATATTATTCTATCTGTGTGTATATTATTATATCTGTGTGAAAGCCAATGAAGTGACCTAATTGGAAATTGGAAATCCGCAGCAAAACACAATTGTTTAAGACGACTGTATACGTACTAACAATCATCCCAATTATACCTCACCACCCTCTCTTTGCTTACAGGATGCCTCCTCCACCTTTACTCCTCTTTATGGAGGGATTTGAATTCTAATACCACTGAATCTATCAGTCACCTCAATTATACCCCACCCCACATCCTCTTTGATTGATGGGATCTGAACTCCAAGACCAACGCATACGGCTATCAGTAATCCCAAATTATGTCTTTTTGTTTTAAATCATTGCCTTACACGGTGTAGGAGGATTACGGTTTTAGCCATATAGATCGTGAAAAGCTATGATAAACAGACAGGCAAACACCATGTACGACGCTACCTGGATCTCTGTCTGCATGTATGTGTGTATTTATCAGTAAATGGGTGAATGGCTGGAAGGCCATGAATATAGATGGATGGATGGATGGATGGATGAACTGATGGATGTACGCATCAAACATAAACAGTTTATTTGAGATAGAGCTGGCTTTTCTTCTAACGAAAGGAAACAACAAAGATAGGCGCGAAATACAATCCTATTTATTGTCATCCAAACCATTGTATGTCCCTTTCTAAATGAGAAAGCGATATATAGTGTTTTACCCTGTCCGTCCGCCCGTCCCGTACGTTCGTCCATGAGTCCAGTTAAGTTTTGTAGTTACTTAACCTCAGCTAGAATTTGTGCTCTATCAACACAATTCTCATTCATATTAAAAATTGACTTAAACTAAATGTCTGTTAGATTCTGCTGACTAAGCCGCACATGGGGCAATGAAGTGGTCAGTTAGCGTCAGAAATAGGTCATGCATTAGGATTTAAACAAATCTTGCGACAGTCGGCTTGGAAGTATAATTGATTATTTTAAATGTGTTTTAACAGGTTTTGAAATAACATCCATTCATATTGAATGTCCGCCCGTTTCCATTTTCACTCCAATCATACAGCGCAATATTATATACGTATTTTGTTTAAATGTGATTATCAAATATATATGCATAGTTATGCAACCTGTCCCAGATACTAAGTGTACATAAGTATATATTTATGTAGTTTAATTTACATACCTGACTTTGGTCTTCTTTAAGATACATGAGTCTTAGCAGTTCTATTATCTTTTCCGTGATTTTTCAGGAAAGAATTTTAGTCATGACGAGACGCGAAAATTCTGTATATGTGGTTTATATAAGAACCAGCTATTATCTCAAAGCGGAAATACACCAACATGTGATCATGACACAGAAGGTTGCCAGTGTTTACTCACTCTCTAACCGGGTAGTGCTAAATCACGGCTCTATCTGCTGACGTCAGCGTTTTCCTGACCATTAAAACCCTGTGGCTAAGTGTGAGAACGTTGATCTGCTAACCGTTGTAAATGTCCGTTGTTTTCATTCATTTGAAGATTTTCCTGACAAAAGAAGAGGGTTTGTATTATTTTCTCGTCGTTTGTGAAAGGAGGTCGTAAACATTATTGACAAAATAACCGAAATTAAGAAAACCGTTTCGGAGAGCAAAAAGAAACGTTGCGGAACACGCTAATCAATTCCCTTGACACAGCGGTGTAATTCGAAAAATTGTTTATGATATGGTAATTTTCTCTCAGTATCCCTTGCTAACATTGGCATTTAAAATAAATTGACAAATTATTTTATTGCCATAGAGATATTGGATTTACAAAATCAATGTTTTCATCAGTTATGTAGAAAAATAAATTATGTAATTTACACAAGATGAAAATGTGAAAATAGCAAGTGAGTATGCATTGGTTAAACCATCTTCACATTAACACGCCTGGAGAGAGAGAGAGAGAGAGAGAGATGGGTTGTTTTGTATATTTTTGTATATTCATGTCTACATTATGAATCATTTAGCAGAAAAATATAGTAGTTTGATCAGTAGATGACTAAATATGTGAATTGTTATATATATATATATATATATATATATATATATATATATATATATATATATATATATATATATATATATACATATACATCAACCAAGACAATATTCATCTTTTGTAAAAATACTTTCGAAATAGTCTATTTTAAAACACGCGTGTTACAGAATAATTTTAAATGTTTTCTTATTTAAAGACAAGTATTTCAGTGTAACTTAACATCTTTTCTTATCTAAAAGCACGCTTATTGCAGTGTAATTCACCATGACTGCATGTATTAAATTATAAATTTTTATTAATCATTCCATCTGTTTCTAATTTTTGCATCATCGAATCAATAAATGCCTTCCTTATTTATATAATTCCCTCCTACATATCCTCTGTCTCTCTCCATATATATAGTATATATATATATATGGGGAGCATATATGTTATATATGTTGTTATATGCTATGGGAGTATATATATATATATATATATATATATATTCTGGTAACCTATGTTATTATGATAATCGCTAATTTTATTAACCAATCAGCTGAAGTCTAATATCTTCGCGTTTGGAGACGGAGCAGTGTGGATGAAGAGCATGACTGTGTACCGAACGATTTGATTCACTTTCAGACTATTGAAAGCTGCATTTCAATCGGCTTAATTCAAAGGTCACCCAAACATGACCCTTAAGCGGTCGTCGTCAGATCTTCACATCGGACAGCGGAAATCTGATTTTAATAAGATTGCATTTTGCAAAGCTTTTAATTCATTCCAACAAAGAAATCAGTTACACGAAAAGGTACCCTCAAATTTAAAAACAATTATTGAGGAATTGACAATGTCGTATCTACTTGTTCTCCAATAATATTAATTTTGAAGTTATTATATTTCAGTCATACAGTAAGTCAATTATAGCGTCTGGATGTCTTGATAAGTGTAAAACTGGCTGAAATCCCTACATTCTATTTCACTCGCATTAATTAGTCCATTCACAAATTTTCAGTACCACAAAGTAACAAATAAACGAGTTTAAAGCCGATACACTCCCAAGGAATTGTAAGATTATCAGTTACTTCGGTCTATTCTGGACTTCCCAAATACGCAAATAGTTGAGAACAGTCGTAGAAAACTAAACAACTTAAATGTGTTAACAACAATGCACATAAATACATACAACCGTACCTCTTGGCGCGATCTTGAAATTGCTGATTAATTCGCAGTGTTCTAGGTAATTTGTGTTACAGTCTGACATTAATCTGTCAGTTTTGTAATATGGTGAGCTTAAGCTTGGATGATGAGGTATTAATCACGTGACAGTGACATGACAAATATACAGTCGTATTTCCAAAACAACTCATTTTGAATGACCGAAGTCAGATCTGATTGGCTACTTTATACTGATCAAACAGCCGATTATCCACCAATGGAGCATCGGTTGTTCGAAATTACCACAAGCGACAGGGTTGTGGTATTAAGCGCGAATTTTCAAGTTGTCAACCATCCGACTTGATACGTAAATGTTCTGTACAGATCTGCGAAAGGTACTTTCAACCGATTTAACTCAAGAACCCCTAGAAAGACCGGTAAAAGTCTAAAACGACCAATATTTGTACTGATATGATGCGGACAAGTTTGTCTGCAGTAAACTTCAAAGTTTTATTAATAAATTAGATTAGATTCAAAATCACCTTGCACACCAGTACTGGAGAGAGAGAGAGAGAGAGAGAGAGAGAGAGAGAGAGAGAGAGAGAGAGAGAGTATATATGTACCAGTTATATTGACCTACACTGAAGCGTTTGCACGACCTGTTTGAAAGGACGTTCTATATTTTAATCAGCACCCAGATGGCGGCTTCTATTTATTTTTAAAACAACGAAGAGGCACCAATATCCAGTTGTATCCTTGCCAGTAATATTTTTAGTTTTCTTGGAATAAAGCACTCATACGTAGTGTAGATGAGCATGTAAACATTTTAAATCTATACATGAAAAACTCCATCAATTTTATCATACAATCGAGTGATAATTTTCGAACTTAATTGTCCAGCATAACTACATATCCTGATGACTGTTGCGGTCACTCCCGATTTAACAGCAGTAGTAGGTTTGGGTTCATTTATTCCTCTGACTTTTCATGTGATGCGGCCTACAGTGACCTCTTTCTTGTATCCAGCTTCTTACGGGTCTCAACTGCAGTATGGATCCGTGCTGCTTCCCCGCTGTGTTGTGTTGCAGTGTGTATCGTTGTGTCGATGTGTTGAAACATTTCTCTGTAAAAAAAAAACAAACAAACATCATAAGTAAGCAACCAGATAGTTTGTTAGGTCTTAACTGCTCGGATTTCCTCTCTCGTTAGCCAGATATCATCACATCGGACTTCAAACGGACACTAACTGCTAATACGGTTCTGAGGTCGCAGCCTAGCATTTCATACAGTAATATGTGTACATACTACCTCATTAAATAGTATTGGAACTTAACGCATCTCTCTGGCAGACTAGTTAACATCACTAATCGGTCAAAAGAATGGCCTAATCTCTTGCTAATCCATTACAGATAGACCCCTGCCGTGTGGGCTATTAATCACTATTTGGACTAGTGGCGGCCCGCAGGCCCTCCAATGCTAATACCATCGATTTTCGGTTAAAAGAATTCACATCTTAATTATACAAATGAATTAAAAAAATTCACTTCATGTTGTAAACTACAATATTTGCTAACTAAAAATTCATACATGTAAGCGAATAAATTCAAACAATTCTCTCAAGATTCGTTCAAGAAAATAATGCATGAAATTCTTATAATACATGAGTTATATAACATTAAAGGCAAATTAATGCAAATAATAATCTTCCGAACTCTTATCAAAGGATAATTGTATCGAACTAAGATACGGTACCTTGCTCTCTTTTCCCCCTGTCAGAATCGTCTCATTACCCTTTTACAGAATCGTCTCTCAAGAATTCGAATACACATCTCTTTTGTTTAACGTGAATAGGCTCGATCTTCTTGGGGCTAAGACTTTGCATCTTGCAAAACTTAGACTGACTCATTTTGCGATTTCGAAAATTTTTCAAACACAAAATTTTACCTGGGAAACCCACCCTGTATTTAGTTCATCCAATGAGGATTAAATTTATCTAATCGCCGAAAATTAACACACGCCAAAACTGATTTCTCGAGAGTTTCATCTTACGACACCTATTTCAATATGTATGAAAGTTGTCTCTGCATCATTTTATCTCTAATAATTTCCCGACAACACGAACCAAATTTTCCTCGTTTCGACCAATTTGCTTGACTATTATCAAACGGAAACCTCATTAAAAATCAATCATGCACAAATCAGGAACATTGGTCTGGTCCTGTACTAAACGTAGAAGTTAACCTAAGTATAATGTGAAATTTAGGTCACAGTAACGTTTGTTTGTGATAAGACTGTAGTACAAAGAAATTCATACACTCATCGAGTTGTTGATTCTACATTAGCTCCACCCCTCTCACCAAGTTTCATTAATCTATTTATGAACAGAGAGAGAGAGAGAGAGAGAGAGAGAGAGAGAGAGAGAGAGAGAGAGAGAGAGAGAGATGTGTGAACTTTGGTGGTATGTCATAGAGTTCCTTTGTGTGCCAGATTGAAGAATGATGGGAGCTGTCAAAAGCTTCTCTAAAAATAACGATAAGCTCTGTTGGCTTTCTTGAGTTTTCTCTACAGACTGTCTCATGGTAAATATTTCTTTGCTATTAGACCTTCCGGCCCTGAAATCTACTTGTTGATCTCTTAAGGTGTTGGTAGCTGGCCTGGGTCTGTTAAGGAGAATTGAGCATAATGACTTAGCTGGCATGGAAAGTAGGAAAATGCCTCTCCGGTTGCTATAATCTGAAAAATTCCCGTTTTCTTGAAGTGTTTTAATGTATCGATCCCAGCACTAGCTTCATTCTGTTTATTCCCTCCATACTATGTTAGAACGTTTACATAATGCATATTGTAAACATCGTCTGCCATATTTTATTAGTTATGGGTTGATGTAATCTAAACCTGGTGACTTGAGGTTCGTGAGCTTGTTAATTGCATCGTCCACTTCATGTACTGTTGTTACCTCATCTGTCTTGATTTCTATCTATAACTAGGGCGATGGTCTGAATGACTGTTAAGTCATTGTGATTAACGGGTTCAGGTTAGTTGAGAATGTCTGAAAAGTATTCCACGTTACACTGATCCTGCACGTCTGGAGTGTGCAATAAACTTCCATATTTAGATGTGACTTGCACATTCTGTGTTCTGCTTCTTGTGAGTTCGTTGGTAATTCGATATAGAGTTCCTCAATCACCAACCCTGGCAACTTCCTTAGCCTTGCTCTTATTCAGTTTTTCTTTATATTTTCTGCAAGCTTTCTTAATCATTTTGCCAGTTTTCCTGTACTGTTTGTTCTCCCTTTTTTATTTTTTTGTTTTGGTCAGCGGTACTGGTTCTCTCTCTCTCTCTCTCTCCTCCTTATGCCAAGTGTTTCTTCTGCAACTCCCCAAAAAGGCAATTCTGAATTGGTTCCACTGCGACTCAAGATCTTTTGTGGCTTGTCGAAGAATGTACAGAATTGGTTTGTGAGGTTGAGTTGATAGCTCTCTTTGCAATTTCCATCTTTAAATTTGATTAAATCTAATAGGCGCTCTGTCTTTGCTTTCTTCAGGGTCTTGAGGCGTGCTTTGTCTTAGCCATTACGTAACAGTAGTCGCTTTTACGTCAGCACCTCTGATGTCTCTTACTGATGACCTCTAGCGGTAACTTATGCAGATGGGATTGATTTCATTCTTTGTGAACCCGTCTTGTGATTAACATGTTCTTTTTATGAGCGACTCTGTAGGAGTTACTTATGTAGAAGTTGTTTCAAATGCAGAAAGTCAATCAAACTGCGTTTCTGTGAGGTTGTACAATAGCTCTACCTCCAGCGTCGGCATCAGCACAGACTAAAGCATATACATTATGCACACCCTTACTTCACATCCGCACATGGCTGAAAGCGACTTAAATTTTAACTCACTCAGTTATACAGTTTCACTGAACTTCAACCATTCTTTATTCAATTGTTGCATTTAGCTCATGACCCAATAGGTTTCTTGCACAGTGTGTGTGTGTGTGTGTGTGTGTGTGTGTGTGTGTGTGTGTGTGTGCCATGATTGGTGAATGTGTTATCGTCGGATTTAACTGATATGATCAATTAAGGGTTTCCAACAACACACTATTTTTTAATACAGTCTTATGTAGATACCAAGCTGCGGCTGAAGAGCACAGTTACTTCACTCTGAGGCTGAAATGATATGTTGAACTGTATTGGTCATAACAGAACAGGGTACTACACTATGATCTACATATTAAACTGTGGCTAAAATTGTAGTTTTGCACTGTGTATGATTGTACAAAATCGAGAAGGATGACAGCTATTCAGTTGACATCCAAAATATCTAGGAACATAATTATTTAAGTTTTCTTTGATTCAGACCTCCAAGGTTTAGAGTTTTGGACTATCTAAAGGGCCTTAGGAAATATTTGTTGTTTCATACCATTACTCCTCTTCCGTACTAAATGGGTAAGAAAATTCGAATCGTATTAGGATTTTATTTCATGCACATCAGTCTAAGACTTCCACATTTTTTTTATTTTCCTTTTCTGCCTTGTAAGTTTGTTTTTGGTTTTTGAAACAGAAACTGTTTTGTGGTACCTAAACATGTTGTTTGGGAAGCAAACAGCAACTCCCCACAGCGAGGGGAGACAATTGGTTTTATTAAACCTAAGCCATCGATATATATTATTATCAGTGTTTGACTGCAAATGATGTTTATGTCATATTTATATGTAATTACGAATATTTGCGTTATTTAACAGTTGCCCTCACACAATGACTCTGTAAGATTACGAACTGGTTGGGAATGGATAGAACTGGGCGTTCTATCTATCTTCCACATTGAAAAATAAATATGGAATGTTGAATGTTGGATGGCAAAGGCATGTGTACAACCTGTCAACCGAACAACGGGATAGACAAACATAAAATACACCATAATCTGTATAGGACGTAATTTGTTTATTTATTACTGTATTAATAAAATAGCTCGTCTAGCTTGCATCGATGATCCCAAAGAATGGCACAATCTACCTAAACGCATGTATGAAAATACAACACTATTGACATGCCAAAGTAAACAGCGGTTTGTACACATTCTATTTCAATAAAGACCCCCGCATTTGCCATGTTAGTACAAGTGAATATAATAAAGTGTATATAAGGAACAATGCATTGCATGGACGGAGTAGTGGAAGGGCACATCATCATTTAAAATCATTTTTAAACAGTCTACAATTGGTACACTGAGATATAGTGGGAATTTCATCTTTCCATGACTGTACAAAACTCTCATGTTTAATCTGCGGTACCTTCTTTGGTATATTTAAATTTGTATGTACGTATTCGTAGTCCCATAATTGCATTAGTCAGCAATCATTGGGAAGATTCCAAACAAGGATCAGCCATCTGGAATGAGAAAAAAAAAAAAACCCCTCGACAATGCAACTGCTACAAGATATTACTGAGACTGTGTGAAATTATTATTTCTCTTTACCGCAAACAAATTTCTGTCCAATGTCAATCATTTAATTCTTAACAGAGATACTGACTGGCACTCTTCCTAATTCACCGTGAACAATAACATTATGTGCAGATTTTCTTTCCTTGAAAATACTTTTTCAAAACTGCAGGTGACGTGCCTTAATTATACAGCATTTATCAAAATCACAGACCTCTGCACCATCCTTAAGCAATGTTGACATAATCGTTGTTGTTGACATAATCGTTGTATCCGACAGATACAGTTAAAGATATGGTGGAAAACTCCTTGCTTTGTAGATTTTCTTATATAAAAAAAGATCTTATCTTTTCTGGCTTGCTGAATGATATACGCTTCCGTTTTGTTGAAGCTACATGCAGTTGCGGATCCAGAAACATCGTTTTGTAGGAGGCAAAGAGTGTAAACCGGTACAAGTAGGCAAAGGTCTGTTTACGATGTAGATCTGCAATGCAGGTGAAAATTAAAACAAAAAACCCCCACAAAAAACATAAAAAACAAAACAACAACCAACCCCCCCCCAACCCCCCCAACCCCCCAAAAAACATTTTAGGCACGTGATTCATAATACTATTAGATTCGTATAATCTGCACCAGATGTATTCGCCAATAAACATAATCGTCATGCAATAGGCATGTAGTATTTAATAATATTGTAAGGGTGGCAACTTTTGATGACACTAACTTGTCCCAATTGCAGGTCTCACACAACGATTTGACTTCACTATAGCTGTTATCTATCAAAGTATTTCAAAATAAAAACAGAATCAATATTCAAAGATTATTTTTTTTTTTTATCTCTTTTCAGATTTCTCCAAGATACATAAAACAACAATAAGGAAAATCATATGTTGTGCAGTACTTAATGTATAATTATAATCTCTGAAATGGCCAACCATAAAAAATGAGTAGAAGCCCTTTCACTTTTTTTAAATAAAGGAGAATCCACATCCATCAGTTTAATATCTTGTCAATGCCACAATACAGTTTTCTAGTAGAATTCATGTCTGTCACTGCATGATAATATCTGATGGCATCTACTATCACTGTAGGCTTGGTAGCACCCTGCACAAACAAGATAGAAAACTATGTACTATGTTCTCAGTCAGTGAAAGCGAACGCCCAACCCTTTTTCCCGTTAGTTGGTTCATTATTAACAGTGACCACAAAAACAAATTTTGTTGACATCAAATTTTAAGCTCGAAAGAAGAGGAACAAGCTCGAATTTAGATTGCTTTTATGAATGAGAAAAAAAAACATTAACAGCCATGTTTAATGCAAATTCTTTCTCTTTCTCTCTTTTCTTCGTTTCTAAAGCACCAGTGTTTTTCTTGCTTCTATTGTATATTTGAATTTAGGTAAAATTATTTCTTTCTATGGTTGGAGAGTATTTTTGTCATGTGTCTTTACCAAGGATTAACCAAAAAGACTTACCTTTCACGAAAAATTCAGCTTCTGCCAGCAAAATTTGAAAAAAAAGTACTGTTTCATACTTCGTATTGTGGTACCCATTCTTATCTAAATGCCTATAAGGAAAACTGGATCCACCTCAAGTAGTTAATAAAATAAATCCTGCATCGATAGCTGTCCCATTGACATCTCGCTATCAAGTACGCATTGCTATCAATTTCATAGGTCAGCGGTCCAAGAGAATCACTGCTGAGCCGCAAACACGCCTGATCAATGGAGCTACTCTTCCCTTTGAAGACAGTTTTAATATTTTTGGGTATCAGAAGGTAGGGATGCTGGACTCAGGTCACAGTTATTACTTCCTCTTTAGTACCCAAGAGTTTTTCTTTCATTTTTGTGGTGATTCGTGCATTAGATTTAGGCATCCTTGGTATCAATTTAAAGAAAATTGCTTATTTATTAGAATACGAGCATTATGGTTTATTTGTGTTTATGTGTGTATTTTGGCGACAGTGCACATTGAATAATGAGGTATTGTTGTTGGTCCTGAAGTGAAATCTGTGATCCACTGCACGTTGTTTTGTTTACAGTCCAGCCTCTCAACAAATGCTGGTTAACCTATTCAAAGAACTTCACTATGAGTTCGTCTTTGAAGATACTTTAGATTAACGTATGATTTTTTTAGGATTTGGACACAGTGGAAAGTTCATAACTGTCAAACAAATGTACGGACTCTATAGAAAAAATAATCGTCATCTGAGGCCTGTTATATCAGATTTGCACACTGTTCACAGCAAAGCTATCAATCACATATAATGCAGCAACCTGGTAGTTAGTGTTGAACCGAGTGGGCACAGTTTGGAAGCACATATAGAACGTTCCATTCCACGCAAAATCACGAAAATAAATATTCATAAACGACAATTGCAATTAAAAGAAAGCTGTCACTCAGTCCATGATAGAGATCCGTTCCTAAAAGAAGAAGAAAATGATTAAAGTCCCATATTTAGTGCATAACTTGATACCAAATTCCAAAAACTGCATTGATATAGAATGACAATCTTCATCAAAAGTCAATAATAAGGAAAAATGTCTGTGTTAAGCAATAACTCACTGCCCTACTGTACATTAAGGTAGTACAGGATTTATTGTACGGTTGATTAATATTACAGCAAATAGACGTATGACTTAACAGTTCTTGATATGTCAAATTATATAATTATGCCTGCTCCTAGCTTTTGGAACGACTCCACTCTGAGAAACGGAGATTTAAAACGATAGTTGCCATTGTTATAATGCAGTTCAAAGAACACGTCTATATGAGCGTGCGTCTAATTTTTATTCGATTTTTTTTTACACATTTTGATTGTTCAAGATTTTCATTCATCATGAGTCCTCATAGATCTGTTTGATCAGAGATCGATTAATCATATTGGACCCAGGCTGTACCTGTAACTCAGTGATACTTTTCACCGTATTCAATAGACCCTTTTCAATTTACGCCGTGGGCAATCATTTTAGTAGATGAGTGATAGATTTTACTATGGACCATTCTAGGTGTTATAGAAGGTTGATGATCGACTGATTGTGGATTTTACGGCTTATCAGCACTGTATGGCTATAAAGCGCCACAAAAGTGGCTGCATGATAAAAATAAAAGGTTTATTACATATGAACGATTAAAGTACAAAACCACAACGATGATATGGTGAAAATGTATGAATGTTCGCGATCAACGGAGAATGTAAATGGTGTGCATAAAGGGTAATTAGATAACAAAAGACAAATGTTGCTTAAACATAACCATTTACCGTGTCAAAGAGTTCCTTGAGGTCAAATTTTGTATTGTCAGTGCTGAAAGATATTGTAATGCTAATGCTTGTTATAGCATTTGGTTTATTTTGGTTTAACGTTTTGTATTTGGGTTGGAAAACAGGCGCAAAAGCATGGTTTAAAGGGTTGGATGCCTGCATATTATACATATGTGTCTCTACGATGTCACATGGGGATGTGCTAAAACTCCTGAATTGAGACGTATTGCTTGATTGTGAACTGAGTCAAGCATCTTTAAGTATAACTTTCTGGCTGAACAATAAACAATACAACCATGGTCCAGTTTGGATCTAATAAAGGTTCTATATAGGTTAAGAGCGAATTTTCTATTAGCTCCCCAGTTTTTGTGCACTACTACTTTGAGTAAATCAAGAGCTTTCAAGCATTTAGTTTTCAGTTTCTTAATATGTAAAACAAAAGCGAGTTTTCTGTCGAAAACAATACTTAAAAGCTGTTTTCCCAACAACCGATATAGGTGTTCCGCCCAGCGAGAGTTTAGGATCATCATCTAGTTTTCGTAGCTGACAGAAAAGCATGTACTGTTTTTGAAGTTTGAGAATTTGAAACCGTTGGCAGTGGTTGAATTTTCAGTTTTGTTTATATCTTGTTGCAGTTGTCTTTCAAGTGAATTGACGTGTTTCAGTCGATAATATATTTGAAAATCATCAACACATAGGGAGCAATTTAAACCAGGAGCCAAACATTTGGTAATGTTATTAATTTTGATGTTAAAAAGCGTAACAGATAAAACACTGCCATGGGGCACACCCATCTCTTGCACGCACATAACAAAAAGAGTGCATTCCACTTGTACCTTGAATTCCCAAATTGAAATAAAGTTCAATATAAAAGCGGGTTAAAGCCCTTTTAGACCCAGATGATCAGACCATTCATTTTTCCATACTTCTATGTTGTGTCACAGGATTTTCTGATTCGAAGAAAGCAGCTTCTAAATGTTCTTTCTTGATATAAGCATCGCGAATAAACGTTTCAAGTCGAAGCAGATGATCATTGGCATTACGGTCATATCGGAAACCATTTCGAAAAGGAGATATTAAATTGTTTGTCTCCAGATACTAAACAAGCCTTGCATTGATGGTTTATTCCATCTTTTTACAGACACAGCTCGTCAAGGCAATGAGACGGTAGTTGGTAGGATCTGTGCTATCCTTACCTGGACTGGGAACAGGTATTATCGGAACCTCTTTCCAAATTTTTGATATATTATCTGTGGTCTATCAATTTTTTAAAAGCTCCAAAAGAGCTAATAATGATAGTTCCGATAGGTATTTTAAAAAGTGGTAATGTATTTCGTCAGGCCCGGCAGATGTATCATGGGCCTAGTTCAAAGCTTCCATAAGCTCCAAAAGTGAAAAAGGTTGATTATAACATTCTGTGTTACTTGATGTGACATTTAAGTGAATCTTATCTCTTTGACTTTTCAGCTTTCGAAAATCTGCTGATTAATTAGATGAAGATGAATTTTTCAGAAAAAAATATCAGCAAGTATTTACTATATCATGCTTCTAGGTGAAATCTTTATTGTTTAGTGTAAGGTGTTGGAAAGAGTTATTCTTTTCTAATCATTTATTTTGCGGATCGTATCCCATACATTCATTATAAGAGATCTTAAAGTAGAAACAATTTTTCCATGATGCACTCTTACATTCTTTAATTGTGTGGCGAGCGGAATATGTGGTACCTACTTAAATTTTCGGGTGTATGACGGTTGATAAATTTTCTCAAAGCTTCTTGGCGTTGTCTAATGGCTTCTTTACATTCTTTAGTGAACCATGGTTTATGGGTTCTTTTAGGGTTAGGTGAGGACTTAAAAATAGATTCTTCTGCAATAAACAGCAAAATAGATGTAAACTGTTGAACAGGATCATTGACGTTAAAAAACTTATATCTATTAGGTATAGTTCGCGAAGTGTTTAAAACTTGCCCCAGTCTGCCGTTTCAAATTGTGGAATTAGCTCATCATTGGTAGAGTTAATGCTCTTTAGATGGAATAGAAAGTGGTCACTGCTGTGAAAGTTATCAGCAACCTTCCAATCATGATCCAAAAGCATAGAAGGAGAATAAATTGTCAGATCCATGTTCGTGTAAGAACCATTCCCAGATGTAAATATGTCGGCGGTTTGGTGTTGTCTAGAAACAAATCCTGTCTGGAATTGAAATCTTCTACCTTTTTGCCTCTTTCATTAGTGTACTTCGACACCCATAAATGTTATTGACAATGAAATTTCCGAATAGTGTTCTTCATTATGAATTAAAATTAGAAATGGTGTCGTAATTAGATTAGACCTTTCGCGAGAGAAATCTACTATATATTTACTTAACAGGAAGGAGTAAGGGGCTAAATTTTTGGTTCGAATGTTTGGAGCCACCTTGAGTACATGGAGCAGTTTCTTCTGCATCCATGACCTCAAAGTCACCAAACTTATTATGCAGTTTTATAGGGCCATTAGATCACTTGTGCTGCCTGTTTGGGTTCTGTTTCTTTTATTCGATGGTTTTGCTGTTGTGGCATTATTGAAATTTGTTGTTATGGAAGGAACAGAATACGAGCTGTGTGCTAATATTGCATCAAAATGCCTTCTTGAATATGGAAGGTTTTGAGAGACTCGCATAAGACCAGTTGCCAGCTTGTCCACCATAGATTTATTATCTATTAAGCTTAAACTCGTCTATTAGTAACTCTACTGTCTATAGATGCTCAAAATCTGTTTGTACTAGAACTTGCACATGATTCTGTTGCAGATAACATATCTGACACCTAATCAGTCAAAAATTAACATTCATAAAATGGTTTATTATGTATGAATCGATGCACATGCATTCCCGGGTACAGTATGTATGTATGTATGTATGTATGAATGCATGTATGCATGTATGCGTTGATTAATGGCTTCATGAATAATAGGAAAGATTAATGTATCGACGGATGAATGGCGTCATGCATTTATGGACGAATGGATGGATGGATTTGTGGATAGATGGATATATCGATAGATGGAACGGTGGACAGATGGATGGATAGGTTAAACGGACGGACGATGGTCATATCGATGAAGCTATTATGCTTATTTGCAGAAGAACATACAGTAAAGTATAATCAACAATTATACATCATCTCCACGTAGCTCTTACATGTCTTCCGTAGTCATTGTAACCATTATTACGCAGAAAAAAATTTACACTAAAGTATTTTAACAATGAAATGTAGGCCCCTATTCTAACTAAAGCCTCTTTGCGTTGCTTTACCTTTACATTTAAACTTTTAAACTTTTGCACGAAAAGAATGACCATTTATATCCTTACCCATTCACATGTACAATACACAGTTAACGCGTTGAGTCTAACCTATTATATCATGTATACTCATTAGTATGGAGTGTATCTCACTGAGTAAACGTATTTATTCCTACTTCCAACTCTACCAGTCAGAAATGGTCTTCTGAATTGGCTCGAATGCAATTACATCTAGCTTGGACGAATCTATGCGATTATAACGACAAACAAATAATCCACGTTAGTAAGGAATAAAATATAGGCCTCGGTGACCTCATTGGCTGTATGGGTGTATCAGTAACAGAATACATCAAATTATCAAGTTTCAAGATTGGAACACATACAGTGCCAATACACTAACTTTAAAGGCACAATTTAAATAAAGTCACTGAATCATGAGTGATATATTTAGACAATGTGAAATCATTCATTGTTGCAAGTGGAAAATTAAAAAGTCTTATGTGTTCTGATTTCTAATACGATTAGATTCACATAATTTGCACCAGATGAATTCACCAATAACTATAATCGCCAGGCAATGGGCAATAGATGATTAAGGGAGGCAACTTGTGGTAGCACTAACTTTTGACGGTCTCTCACAACGATTTTAACTGAATATATATATGTTTTCATACAAAGTATTTTGTTTTTCAATTAGAAAAAAAATATCTGAAGATTCTTTATGTACCTCCGTTTGCACGTTTCTCCTCAACATGTAAAACAGCAATAAAGAAAATTATATGTTGGTTTAAACAGTAGTTACTTACAGAAGTAACGATGGAAAGTACAGAACGAAATATAGAGGACTGAGCAATAAGCATAAGATTGTTTGAAGCTCTCTCCTCATTGACAATAATATTTACTTATATAATGCGGCTTGTGTGATTAATGAAGGAAATAACATTGCAAACAATGAACATGATAATGAGATATTCAAAAGAAAATTATACACACAATACTGTTATAATGCCCGACAGCAACTAATAACTGTTCACAGCAGAAATGTTTTACTGTACACCTGGGAATCAACATATGTGGAAGAAGGAAAAAAGTTTTAAAATGTTGGCACTGATGAAGTGGGGGTGTAAATAAATCACTTTTCACTTCAGCTTTGGTAGAATATATGTATAATAAGCAAATACGTACCAGGCATATAGCAGCCTAAAACAAATCTCTTAGTTTTAATTATGTACTCGTGGACCGCCTTGAAAACTTCCTCTTTGACCGTAACGGATTGCATTAATAACGAAGTTATATCTGTAATATTCGGCAATATTCCAATTGTTTGGTTTCTGAGAATAAAAGAGTATAACGAGGGGTATTTCGAATCTCCAAAGAGAGAAGATTCCATTCTGCAACAGAGTTTGGTAAAAATGAACGTTGGTATATATTTTTCCTGGCGAAGCGCGTTTGGAGTTTTGTTCAATCAAGTCAATGTCTATTATTACACTCTGGAAATTTGGCGGGATTACGGCACGCATGGATACATTTTAAAAAATGTGTCATTATTTGTTTGTAGCACCTTGTTGAAAGTCTTTCCCATTTTTCTCCTCCCATATTGTAGCATATGATAGATTTTGTTGCACCACAAATGATTCTACCTGCTTCAGATTGTATTTTTCATACTGGGTGCAGTTATCCCAGATAATATCACCATACTAAAAGAAAGAAGTCTTATAAATGTGAAACAAAGAAGTTCTAATGATTTTATATCAGGTTTAAAATGTAAATTTTTTAATCTCTAACCTTTTCGATCCTTTTCTAGTTGTTTCCTGTATATGAATATGCCAACATAAAGATTAATTTCAAGTTAGGCCCGAGTGTTTATTACAAATGACATTCTTAATAACGTTTTCATTCATTTTTACCAAACTGACGACAACTTATTAGGTTCTTGGCTGTAAGATAACTGTACAAATGCTTCAAGACACATTTTTCAAATGTTTTGCCCAAGCAGCTTAGTAAGTTGGTAATTTGAACAACATTTTTGTCCCCTTTTTATGAATAGGAGTAACATTATCATCTTTCCATGCTATTGAAAATTATGAAGATCAGAAAGAATTATTGAATATTTCTAATAAATATCGCGATAATGTGCGAGTGTCATCTTTAACCTAGGTTGGAATTTATCATTACCCCTGCCTAGCTCTTGATGAGATTTCTACGTTCTACATCATTTTTATGCTAATGAGAATATTATTAAAACAAATATCAGGAAGAAGTATGTAAGGCAGGTCAGCGGAGGTATCATCTAACATGGATTATTCAGAAAAAAAACATTAATTAAACAGGTTTGCTTTATCAAAACTAAAGTGAAAATATTAGTTATTATGTATCAGAAAAGGACACTCCGGTTTTCTAGTATGCTTCAGAAATGTGTTGGCTATATTCCACCAGACAAATATTAACTTATTGGGTTTTATTAGCTAATTTGTTAAAAGTCTCAAGTTTGGCACTTCGTGCGGCACTTATAAATCGATTTCTGTTTCTCTGAATTTGACCCAATGTTAAGCCAACAGTGGACTCTTTTTCATTGCCGAATTAATGTTCTTTATGTTTTATTGTGCATCCATGGAGGAACGAAGTTTTATTCTTTTATGGGGAGTAGCAGAATGCGCCATCTCTAAAATATTTCGGGGGATCTTGCACATCTGTTCATCTATCGAAAGATTAAAAATTTCCCAATTAGCTCATTACAACAAGCCTCTGTCCAGTTCGTAATTAGCTGCTGGATACGTTTCGTTTATACCTATATTGCCGAGCATTCATAAAGTTTGGGGAACGATACACGGGGTTATCATCCATAAAAAAATATCTATACAACCTCATTTTCATGACAATTTAGTGTTACTCTTAATTTTCACAGAGTCGGTACACTTAACATACAGTATGTGCAGTTTCATATTTTTGATATAACAACATGTTAATTATCACTGTGTGCGATCCTGATTGGTCCATATATAAGCCGATGAAATTCTTGCGCCGTATTCTATTCTCTTTACTCATTGGCTGCGGTCGTGGGAACGTTTCATTACTCCCGCCAACTGGAACTTTTGTCTATACTACTACTACTAACATTTGGCGGACATTCTTTTCGAATCGACTGCCCAAAGGTAATTGTAGAGAAAAGGTCACGTTTGTCCGAATATGACACATTTACACCCACTCCCACGGCCTTGTTTCGTCATGAATAGCATATCAGGCTATGAAAAATGGCGTAAAAACCCAAGACATGAACAACAACAACAACAAATAAGAACAACAAGTAAAATTAAGGGCATCGTTCAGTTGATAGCGGGCATTGGGTACGAGGGATCTGCATACCTGTAACATGGAGTCCACCCTATAAGCAAGCGTGGTTTAAATACTAATTTATATACTCACCTCTGTTCAGAAGAATGTGGACATAAACCTGTCTTCCAACTGACAGTACTTCATTCCATCACAACATATTTACGGGTTAATATATGATGCAATGCAATTCCGACTCGAAATATGTTTTCGTCTTCTGTATTCTACTGCTCCAAATCAAATGCAGTCTGGTCAAATATAATACAGCAAATATGGGAATTTCTGCATACATTAATCTTCCTTTCACATGAACATCAAAACGATGTTAATGTTTATTTGCGAAAGGGACACTTTAGAGTAAACATTGATCGTCTACTGTATTCTAACCGGTACTGTATCAAACAATGTGACATCATACGCATTGTACATCCTGTTTTGATAAATGATTTTGTCTGTGTAAAATGCTGTTTATTCGGAAGGATACTTGTAATCTGATTTATAATCTTTTAAAACTATCATCTACTTTTAATTATTAATGCTTGTTCAGCTTAGTTTGGGACTATTTTTACGCACAACAACTGAAAGGTGAAACGTCTCAGTCAGAATGAACGAAATTATTCTTCTTTCTCTCTAAAATATTTTCAACTGAAAAAAAAGTGTGATAAAAAAAATCTCAAAATAGGTAATGATTTAAAATTAAATGTATTAAACTCGTTGAATAATGTTCAGTTTTTGATCGCCAGGGCTTACAAAAGCTGAACATTATTCAACTCGTTTCATAAATGCAATATTAAAGCATTGCCGATTTGAGATCATCTACGTATTAAACCGATCATTGTTGAGCTATGATTTCTAATTCTTGTTGGCTTATCTATCAATTGATACAAATTAAGTGTACGCATGATATTTCTAATATTTTTACATCTCTTGGATACAATTAGGTCGTCACTGAACTTATCTTACCTTCAAGGTTCCGATGTGTTAACCCTATCTACACCTTGGTGGATCGTACAGATATTTCAGGGTTGTCCTAGTAACATTTATTGGATGTCATGAGTTGTCTCCCTTAGTATGTAATGCCGACTGACTAACAGCGTGTAATAGCAGTGCGTTGTACGTCGGCTGAAAATGGTGGAGGCAATTGACTTCAAAAGGATACTTTGTAAGTTTAACATCGAAAGCATGGTTATATACCAGAGAGAAGCCATGACATGTGTATTTGAGGGAAAGGACGTGTTTGTGCAAACACGGACCGGCGGTGGAAAATTGCTTATTTGTGAGTCCATTCCAGTTGTGTGCTCCACTTGTCTCGATCTTGTAGGAACAGTGTGCAAATTTGAACAACTTGATTTTGATTGGATGCGGTGGCTGACTTTTTGGTATCTGACTTTCTTTTGTTGTTGAGCAAGAGGAAGAGATATCAAGGAATGAACATGTTTACCATTTCTGTTTCTTTAACTTTTAGATCTTTCGTTATAGATTCAGAAGACATTGGCGAAAACAGTTTTGCTGTATTAAAGTTCAGCACAATTATCATTTCTAATCCAAGAAATATCATCAAAATCCTTTGCGATTAAACTAGAAAAAAAAAAAAAAAAAAAAAAACAGGATACGCAATTAAGACTTCTTGAAGCCCATTACATCATGTTGATGCTTGCAAATGTTGCAAATACGGACGAAAAGCGGAAAGCACAGCTAAGCTGTAACTTATGTCAGCCATCGTGAACTTGTGAGAATAGATTTACGAATGTACTAAAGCATTCCAAATACCGGAAGCTCAAACAATGATAGAAGTGTTAACTAGTATATTAAATCAGTTTCAGATATGTTGTTGACGATAATTTATATCTCTTTCTTCAACCTGATACTTATATACAGGGACCATTCTGCACTCCTGGACTGAAGGCATTGTAAGACCAATTTATGAGCGACTAGAGATCCCATTCAACACGAAAATTACCACTTAGTAACAGTATCACGTTGTTTCGGCAAACTAATAACTGCTATCTTGAATCATGGACTTAACATTTTGGATGAAAATCAAGCGGAATTTAGAGCAGGGTGCTCAGCAAAGGACCATATATTTGCATTATATGTATTGGCCGAAATTGTGAAATTCACAAATAATAAAACCGTTTGCTGTTTTATTGATTTAGTAAGCTTTTGATCCGGTTTGAACAGAACGGATCCGAACAAAAGTGTATTGCCAGACCAGGTCTAACAATAGAGATATGAGCTTAAGTATAAATGCACATTATAAATGGTGCTGATGTAGTGACAAAGTGAGAGAGAAAATAAGAAAACAGCAGGGTAGAATAGGGTATATTTTGATAAGTATGTTGGATATCCATAACAACATGGGAAGAAAAATGATAATAGACATAAAATAAAGAGTTTGTGTTTACATGGGAACAAGCTTATTTAAATGTTAGTTCTATAAATAAGTTCGAAGATCTGGGCTATAGATGAATTACTAAACAATGAAGTGAATGGAAGCATTTGCAGGACCATTAACGTCTTGTATCAAGATGTGAATCCTGTACAGGCGAGCAATACAAGTTCAAATTTAGTCGTTTGAGGGTAAGACAAGGTGAAAATCTCTCACCGGTTCAATTCTAACTGGTACTCAATGACCTTTAAAGACTTTCACAGCAGTGTCAATCTGCTGGAATAAAGATTGAATCTACCAGTCAGTAAGATGTTATTTATCTTAAATTGCTGGTCGGTTTGTTTTTTTTATTTGCAGCTGATAATGATATACTTTGTATGGATGCGTTATCTTTCCTGCAGAATTTAAGCGTTTTTTATGATTATTCAGAACTATGAAAGTTGACCAGTCAAATTTTTCGGTGTACCAAACAATAATCAATAGGTTTTCAAACTTGGTGAAAAGTACGTATAAATCTTAACGAATTTAAATACATGTTTGTTTTCTTTTCTCCATGAACCGTAGATGTTTTAAAGACATTAAACATAATGTCGAACATGCCACACACACCCTCAATAAAAACCCCCAAAACAAAACAAACCCAATGCATCTTTTATACCACAAGATAAGTAACATGTATTCTCCAACTGACTTACAACAACTCTTCGATCATAGGACACTGCCAATTCTGTTTGACTGGTATGAAATCGGGGGCTTTGAGAACATCAAGATTATTGAGGGTTCGAAAAAAAAGAATTTCAAAGAAACATAACAAAACTCAGAAAAAGCACCCAAATATACACATCATATATATGGTGAGCTGAGAAGAAAATCATTTGATGTGTATATTATGAAGTGTAAAATCATTGGATGTTTTTATTTCGATAATAAATGCAATACTAAAATCTCCAAAACTTGATGTAATATCATGTGTAAAGATTCAAATTATTATTATAATTATAAATGGGGTTCTTGCATATAAAAAAACAACTAACGAATGCTCCATTTGCTTTCCCATTACTTTAAGGCACTTTCTAGGCATATTGTTTATCGTATATTTATAATTGATACATATTTATTATGCACATTTGTGACCGCTCCGGTGTCTCACACACACATATGCACATTTGTACGATTTTACCATTTCAGAGTTTAACAAATTAGTTCTGTAGTTTTTAAATATGTATATTCAAGTATTGAATTTACGGTGTCTATGGATGTCTTATTTGTATCATATCTGTATGATTATGTATACTCCAAACAATCACAAAAATCACATTTATTCTCTCTCTCTCTCTCTCTCTCTCTCTCTCTCTCTCTCTCTCTCTCTTGGTCTAAAGCTCTTATCGTTCCGGATCATTGCCATTTCACCTCTGTCTGCGTGCGTTCGAGTCTCAGGCTCGACTAACGTGGATACGTGAGAAAGCTTGCCAGTAGGTTATCGTGGGTCGGTGGTTCTTCCCGGGGTTTTCCAGGGTTCTTCCATCCACCAGTTATACTGGCCGCCTTATATAGCCTATCTTGTGCTGAAAAACGGCGTTAAACCCTACAACAACAACAACTCTCTCTCTCTCTCTCTCTCTCTCTCTCTCTCTCTCTCTCTCTCTCTCTCTCTCTCTCTCTCTCAGGTATCGATTGATTAATCGTTTCGCTAGATAAACCTAACATCCCTTATATGAATACGCAACTCTGCCTTATATATAATTCGTGTTTTCTCATACACCATTTAATTATTCTGAAAAATATTACATGTATAAGGTTGTATTCTGCTCTATTTTACAAAATGTCGACTCGGTTTTAGACCCACTTTTTTTATCTTGTGCACTATTGTGCTTGTTAAATGCACTCAGTGACACACTCTGGCACAATAAGGCATTGAATTGGTAAGGTCGTTACATTGCCAATGGCGATCTCTGTAATCCTCCGGCAGCGAGCAGCGGCATGAATTCAGTGGCTGATTATTGCCGACTAATGGCGACTGGTCCTGCACACTTGTGCAGTGGCGTGTAAAAATCGACAAAACAGCATGCTGAAAATGCTATTAGCAACATGTAACTGTCGAAATATTGGATGTTTTACTTTTTTAAAATACCTTTGAACTGTTTTTGGCAGGTATATGAAACAGATTGAACTTTTAAACTCGCCTTTGCTGCAGTATTCTTGTTCTTTCGCTATCGTTTCTCTATCCCTGCGTCGAATTCGTAATCCAACGGTCGTGGGTCTGTTACTCGCCCAGGCCAGCCCGGATCGATACCCGGAAGTGTAACTGTCTTGACATTCATTTTATTTTGCACTTCTTTCCATTGCGGTACGTTCCCAGATGGCCGAATGGTATAATTCGCCGTCACCGGTCACTGTCATCTCACCATTGTCCGCGTGGGTTCGAGTTCCAGGCTCGGCCAACGTGGATGTGCGAGACAGCTTGCCTGTAGCTTTCTAAGGGTCGGTAGTTCTTTACAGGGTTTTCCTGGGTTCTTCCTCTACCAGGCATACTTTCCGCCATGTATATCCTATCATGTGCTGAAGAATGGTTTTAAACCCACCCACCCCCACCCCCCAAAAACCGCAATCCATACATCGCGGTATCCAGAGGTACGAGGTAAAAGTAAAATAAATGCAGACGTACCAAAACTAAGGAAAAAATGTGTCTCCTATTGCATTGGTTTTTAAATTTGGGTAGGTAGGTAGGTAAATAGGTAGGTGTTTTGTGTTTTTGGTTGTGTTTTGTTTTTTGCTTTTAAACTTCATATATATTATAATGATTAGTTTATATAATGTAATAAGCGCTTGAAGTGCTGGCAAAACCGACTCACTTAGATGCATAAATCAATTTCAGACTTTGTTTTGTTTTAGTTTTTATATTTTACCATGGGGAAAAAAAAGTCCTAGGTTCGGCACCGTCTAACAGGGACGGTTGGCCCACCAGAATCGTACCTATTATTTTGTTTGCCTAATAAACAAAGGACAAAAGTGATGCAATGGTACCTTTCACCTTGCTGCATTCTCGGCATAGGCACCATCAGGGATTTCTTATGTACTGTCAACGGAATATGTAATATCCCTGGTCAAAAATCTTGTATTTCATTCACGTTGCATATTTATAAACTCTCTGCTCGCAAACCTTGTATTTAAGATAACCTTTGCGCTGCTCATTTGGTACATTTATCGACATATGCTAACACCCTTTAGCCACCAAATTTTCAACCTGTGTGAATGGGTTCGGAGAGGGGTCTTGTTTTGAAAGAATTTTCGTGCTCTCTTAACGTGGGAAATCCCCTTCTCGCCATTCTATTTGTTCTCCATTACTGGGTGATAAATCCGTGTCTCGCACAAAAAATAAACTGAACATTCCGGCTCAAAAGGAACAAAAATCGCACCCCACCCCTATTTAAACTGTAGTAAGAGAATTTTGAATCAGCAGTTTGTACTAACACATTTTCACCTACCCACCCACACACCCTTACTGTTCACACGGTTATGAAAGTTGCGCGATACGCACAATACATAGATTTGCCAGTGGTAGATATGTATTATTTATTTTTAGTGCTGATTACACCAGTCATACTGGGTGGGTCGTTTATTGGTGTTTCATTTCCTTCGCTCAGCAATGCTGGCAGGAAGCCAAACGCTTCGGGAAAAAAAAAATAAAAAAAAAATAAAAAGGAAAACAAAAGAAAACAAAACTCTCTCTGTCGAGCAGAAAGTATATGCTACACCGTTGCATAAGGCAGGGATATTTTTATTATAAATAGGTCCTGGTCGTTATCCCAATTCGTGTCAGTGTACTAGTTAGCAAAATATGCACAATGATTATTATGTTTCACAACGACAGTCTCGAATAACTCTGTTATTGCTTTTATTCTGTCAGTCCGTTGGTCTGTCTTTTTCTCACCAGCGCTCTATTCAACAAACGTTGGTAAGTCCCACACTTTATGTTACTCAGACGCTCAATTTCATTCCCTGAGAGAGAGAGAGAGAGAGAGAGAGAGAGAGAGAGAGAGAGAGAGACTAATGCTTTGAAGTAACTATATCACCGATTCAAATGCAGTCTCGTCTTTTGCCACATCTGATTGGTCAAATCTATTAAATATATGAAGCTGTTATTTATTATGACAGTGTGAGGTTTCCTTTTATTCAGCAATGAGTCACTGCACGCGAAAGATTACGCTTACTAATATTATGCACCGACTTCAACTGATGATGGCATATTGACAGAGGGGGTAACGATATAGGGAAAGTGGATTAGAAGATGTCGAAAAATGAAGAAATTTACCTACTTACCTACCTATCTACATACACATATGCATATTTAATACATGCATACAGATAGATACAAAAAGACAGACAGACGGAGAGACATAGATAATTAATTACCAACCGACCCAACCTTTCGTCTACTCACCTTCATACATGTATGTATGTGTGTGTGTGTGTGTGTGTGTGTGTGTATGTATGTATGTATGTATGTATGTATGAAATATTCTTCTTCATACACTCAAAATGAATATAACATAAAAGAATTAAATCGTTTTATTCTACTAAATGATCCAATCTTATTAGATCAATAGGTTGCTGTGTTATATAGGTGTCCTTGATTTTAACCATATTACTAGTTGATGTGGAACACCCATCTGCCCAGTTCTGTTTAAATTTCCACAGTGTTTTGAATTAATAAATTAATATTAGACAAACATTAAAGGAAGCGATAATGTGTATTCCGGTATTGTATTTTGATTATGAAGTATGCCTATAAATTCTCAAAAAAGGTTTGATTAAATAAACGGAATCGATCGATATCACCACCATAAATCAAAACAAAGGTTTGTACAAACCTCTTCTATAATCAGCACAGATATCGTGGAGGTTTATCAAGTTCGATATTATCACACAAAAACCCTGCCTCTTGACACAGGGCCAGGAACGTTTAAAATAAGATCAGTTTGAACGTAGCTGTGTTTTAGCATTTACTTGGAAGAAAACTGCGTTCTGAAAGATCTCATACATAATACAATAATAGGAGGTTATTTATTTTTCATTTGCCTTTACAAAGGTCTTAATGATATCATGGTTAGGAACGAAAAACTTGTTCTTTTTTATATGATTCCCCCACCCCACTCCCGGTTAGAATTCCGAAGCACAGCTTGCGCAAATTTCATAAGAGTTACACCTTCTATGAAAGTATTAGAAGTCGGAAATGATGTACATGTCTTTGTCTCGTATACCTGTGATGTCTGTTTCACACAAGATTTTCTTCTAAATTTGTGCACTAATACAATTTTCAAAATTTGTTAAATATAGTGTAATGGTTGTCTCTGTTTATGATGCACTGACTGAGGAATCGAATATTTACACACAGGCGGGCGCACGCACGCACGCACGCACATCCACCCCCACCCCACACTACCACCATAATCACCAGTCCGCTTTTGTTAATATTTACAGAGGATCACTATTATCAATACTACTAGTATTACTACTACGCCACAACCATCACCACCACCACTATTACTTCTATCTCATTTACCTCCACCACCATCATCAACAAAACAACTACAAAAACAACACAAACAACAATAACTACTACTAGTCTTGCAATTACGATGAAAACGATTGTTGCTTCAAATCACCTATCAACAGAGGATATGTGTACGTCAAAGGCTACTGAGACGGAGAGAATATGTCAACACAAACAAATCAATGCATCGTAACCGTAACTATGAGACGTACACATCGAGGGAAGAAATCGTAATCAAAGGCCATAGTTTCGACTGAAAGTTCTACTTTCAATTTCCACGTAACTAACAGTACTTTTTCCAAAAAGGAAACATTAGTTCAATCAACCAGGGATCCCCCTCGATTCTAAAAATAGACATGGTGTCGTAGAAATATAATGACGTAATCTGCAATATGTATTAAATTGTAAACGGAAGAGTTGAAGGCAACCATTTGCAAACGAATGGCAAAACCAGGGATTGCGCAAATTACGCCTGGGTCAGGACTGGATTACAATTGTAACTCAAATCATCACTTGATTACATTCAACAACTAACGTCAGCGATACTAAACGTAAGTAAATGAAAATGTTGCATACGCGTAATAGTATTATTATGTCGAATACTAAGTTATAATACAGTCAATGAAAGTAGGTCAGCAATATCTATCTGTCTCTCTCTTATGCACAATGGAATTACGGCCATTTATGTTTCAGTTGAACCTGAGAAACCTCAGCATCACAGATCTTACTTTAAACCGTCACCTACATGAACCTCGCGTTAATATATGCGTGCGTACGTGTGTGTGTGTGTGTGTGTGTGTGTGTGTGTGTGTGTGTGTTTACTTTGGATGTTTTAACGTATCTTTAACAATTTTTCAGTCATATCGCTACGTTGTCTGCAATGTGATAGTTTATAGTGATGTCTAGCACTGGGGCATAATGCCGCAGACATTTAGATCATGTCCCACCCAGTCACATTATCCTGACACCAGCCCGTCCAGTGCTAACACTAACCTCTTAATGCCGAGTGTCTAGCGAGGCAGCTGCTAGTACCATTTTTATAAGTTGGTATTACTCGGCCGGGGTTGGAACCCGCGACCTCTCGCATCCTAGGCGGACATTCTAACCTCTTCAGCTACCGGACCGGTCATTATATGCTAAATCTCACATAAGATTTTGCTGCATTCATGGAAAACAAAACACGCTCTCTTTCAGATTTTGTTTTTCAATTTCTATCAAAATTGGCAGTCTAACCGCACGGTAGCAGCTGACGAACGCTATTGTTCAGTTCCAACAACGACACTAGAAACAAGATTTGTTATGGATAGGAATGTGATTAAACATCTCACAACCGAAACCTCAGTAAACCGAAATCTTCATGAAACCGAAACATTTTCTTTCACAAGCTTTTCCTTCTTTATTTTTTAAAAAAAAAAAAAAAATTAGTAAACCGAAAGAAATCCCGCATCTAAACTGAAAACGTGAAAACAAACTTTCCGTCACAGATTTCATCTTATACTGAAATTAACCCCATAAAACGGAAGCTTCCTTAAAACATGGCCAAGTAACTCCCAGTTAGGCGGTCAGCCAACTGTCCGGAAATAAGACCGGTACATGTAATGACATAAATTTCAACCAGAGTAAACAGTAGGCTAACCAGTACTAGGTGTGGTGATGTGGGATAGGCGTTCCCTTACTTTTCTTGCGCGTTCCATTATTTTTCTTGCGTTTGTCATTGTTTCCCCTCCTGCATCTAAGTAACATGCGTTCCCTCACTTTATTGTGTTCTCTCTCTTCTTTTTTAGCTTCTAAACCACTGAGTACTATTTAGACCCGGCTGATATGTCAGTCTTAAAAGTTGACTGTTGGTAATAGAGTGACAGTGGCTGTGTATGTCAGTCTTAAAAGTTGACTGTTGGTAATAGAGTGACAGTGGCTGTGTAAACAAAGGATGTTATATTTATCTGTCGATCATCCGACTGTCCGATAACATACACCTAAATAATCCTCGATCAAATGGCTTTTTAATTTTAAAAACGGTTTGCGCCCTCACCTTTGATTTTGTTGCCTACACAAACCAAGAAAAGAACAAGCTAGCAATAATGTTCTTCAGTTTCTCTTGGTTATTAACATTTTATGAAGCGATGTAAACTTAGGTAAAAGTAGAAATGCATGTGTTGAAATAAAATTAGCGTAATCACAGTGTAAGTTTCAGCTGAAAGAATATTATTATATTAATAAAACTTACCGTAGGCACTAATCAATATTTACATTATGTTGTAAGTAAGTTTATTATATACTCATTTTTTCTCCGTTAACTTCATATTGTCATAATCGTTCAATATTTTGCAATGCTGAACACGTAAATACTGCACGACACGTGCGTCTAAAAATAGTATAGTGTATTAGGAACTACTTTGTAAACAAAACATGTACACTCATGTAGCAGCACTTTAGGTTTTAGTTTATTAAATTTGTTTGTGGATGAACAAAGAAAGCTGTTTCACCTATTTGAAGGTATAGGTGATAAAGTGAACAATGTGAGTTTGCTGAGTCGCAAATGAAATTTTCAAACAAGCAAACGAATGAACGTGATATTCGCAATGTCCACAAGAAACGTGGGAGACGCAGTAATGAAAACACCATTTTGGTCATTAAAACGGTTATTTAGGAGAAATGTTCGTAACTTTTCGTAAATGGAATGGTTCAGACTATGACCAGTACTTTCCGGGGTATATAAAAATAGCATAGATTAGCATATTGAGGCCAAGGGTTATCGCATATTTATCAGAGACGTACCATTTTATAGGTCAAAGTAGTAAATTCGAGAAAAAATGCAACTGAAGGTTTTGGTAGAAAAGTAAGAGCCTCAGAGCCAATAAGCCAAGACGACGATGAATTCTTATTTCAGCTGGCTGAATCACCTGCCACACATACAAGCTGCTTTGTATTTGTCCACGTTGACTTTTTTGATACAGTGTTTCGGATTTAGGCTAGCTATAGAAGCCATACAGGTCATAACATAGCTGGGGTCCCTACAAAGAGCATGCAAGAGACAAGACATAAACATGCCTTCTTTAGCTGGCAATAAGAATGGCAAACTATACTTACATTTTTGCATCTTGAATTTCCTCAAAATGTTCTTTCTTTGTTAGTTCTGCAAATCCGAATTACATGAGCTATATCATGGGTTCTAAACTTGATTATACACCGTGAAATTTCGACTACATTTCCAACTACAATAACATTCTCCTTACTGCACTCAAAATAAAAAGAAAGTGATATTCCATAGCATCCTTTTGATAATTTCAATTGAAAGAGTTCATATTTGCCCACTTTATGATTTCAAACGTTCAATGATAGAAGAGAAACACACATGTAGTCCCAACCTGCTCAAATTACATTTACTTCGTGTGGAATTGACACAGTTAAATAAATCCATTCCATAACCAGCAGAATTGAGTAGAATCGTCAGAAGAAAAAACATCCATCCGTTCCAGACAAACTGGAAACGTTGTTGCAATGCGCATTCGTTCGCAATATGACTCAAAATTTTAACTTTATGTCAACCAAAACGACAATTCTTTTTGAAAGTGATGTCAAGCGCGCGAGGAAGTTCAGAGGTCACTGGGCGGTGATATGTGTGCATTAATACTGTTATTTATGTATTGGTAATTTATGGTTGTGTATTTATTTTGGAATACAACATAAATTCAGTTACTTAGTTTTTTTGTAGTGTTTTTTTTTAAATAGTTAAGCCTTAGATAGAGTGAGAAAATGAGTATATAATAAAAAAGGTTACTGCATTTGTATGGGAAAATATAAACTCGTTTTCTCGGATTAATACTTCACTCCCAAAGGTCGTGAATTATTAATCCGAGAAACCTCATTCCTATTTTCCCATACAAATGCAGTAACATGTATTTACATAAATGACTGCATCTCATTTTCGACGAAATATGAGAACTTCAGTAAAGTGAAAACTCATCAGACCCCATGCACTTACTTGGTTCCATTGGATTTTGGTCTTGATAGCGTTTACTGTATAAGAATAATGTCTAAGCTATCTTATGAGTAAATTTTCGTTCGTAGGTGATGAATCAAGCAAATCCAATATTTCATAATTATGTGCGTGTGTGAGTCTACGTTGTCGTCTGATCTTACCTGTTCATAAAAAAGTCTACAATGTGTTGCCGACATACTTGTCCGCAGTATGTGAGTGCATATATCGATAGTTTTTAGGTACTTACCAATATTTACCGGGAATTCTGAATTACCGTTGGTTGAAGTGTCTTTCGGTGATCTGTACAGCATATTTTGGTATCAAATGCGATTGTTAACAACTCACATTCGGACACCCTTGGTATTTTTGCAAGACAAAATTATGCCTCGGATGTGTGTCGGCGCAGTATTTTGCAGAAAAATTATAGATTTTGTTTGCCGGAAATTTCTTCGCAAAGAAAAGAAACCGTAATCTATTCGCAACATCTGCGATGTTTACTATTTCGTTGCCCTTAGGTTTGACTGAGAATCTGCGAATGAAATTATAGTTTCTTGTGTTCGTAGCTGTTTGATCAATTCTTGTTTCATAAATAATCGAGATGGTCCGAATGATAGCTATCGGCATAGGTTCCGCTTTACATTTTGGTACTTTGCACAGGACATGATTTTTAAAAGAAAAGAATTTCCCAGATTTTCCTCACTGGTTATTCTGGGGATATATGATTGACCTTGTATCTTACATGTTGTAAGAAAATACTTTTAATTCATTTTATTTTGATTTATTATTGATGAGTGTAATTTGGGTTGTAGAATAAACGCCTTGACCTTTCTTCAAATGTGCATCTGTGAGAAAACTTCTAGTTCCGCTTGGTTATTTTCACTTCCTGGATTAAAGGTGATTTAGAAAAACAACAACAGCAGCAACTATTTTATTTTTCTGCATTTTAAAATTGCACTTTCAGAAGTTAGTGTTGTCTACTTTGGCAAAATTCATTTTCCCAATTTTTTTAAAAAATTGCTAAAGTTAGTATACTTTGGCCTATTTCAGGTTCTTTTCTAGAGCAGATGGGATTAGTCATTTCGTTCATCTGTCTGCTTTTAGGCAGCGCATTGTTTCTCTAATACCATATAGAAAGATATTTCAGTCACAGCACACGAAAGCAGCATAGAGGTATGTTAATATTCTCTCCATTGTGCTTTTTGTAATTGCACACAACTTCACCTTATACCTGTCCATCTTCTAGATATGATACCTAGGACTGACCTTGAAGTTACCAATGGTTCCATCAATATCGAGGCTTCATTTATTCGAAACGGTAATCGAAACATCTTCGGTCTTTTCAATCGAGAAAAAAATTGTTTTGGTCATGTGACCTGATCGTATTTGGATTTGTCATGATAACCCTCTCATGTGACGTTTATCACGGTTCAAACAATGAGATCACAAAATGGATGGATTAATTTGACATTGTTAACATAGATTGCTCAGAAGACTCCGTTAATCCATTCTTTACGTAACTGATCAAATTACTCGTTCAGTTTGCACCATCTGCTGCTATTCGGTTACGTGACCAAGATAGTTGAGGAAAAATAAAAATACATAAAGGAGAGAAATGTTTGGTCGGTCGGAAGTTGTTTGATGTGATAAGCTTACCGTGAAAATGAAATTTTACATTATGGAGGAAGCGTAAGGAAATGTCAAGACCTTTTAGTCATAGGATAATTTCGCTCATCTGCAGTAAAAATCGCGACCTAAATAACTAAATAACTGGCAAGGTGCCCGCAAAACTGACGCATATCTTTAGATAAATATAGATATATGTAAACTTGCGTAGTGTTCGAAATAAATGAGCTAGGGGCTACTAAAGGCAACGTACACAGTATTTGGTTTCAGAACTAAACCCTTGAATAGAACTGAACAGGTGCAAAAATTATAAACATTTGTAGGTTTCAGGAGACATGGCCATGTGATGCCAGTTATGTAATGTTGTTTTTAGAAACGGTAGTTTTTAAAAAAAAAAGTATTAGGGCATTTCTCTCTCTCTCTCTCTCTCTCTCTCTCTCTCTCTCTCTCTCTCTCTCAATCTATGGATGGGAATGGGTATTTATGCCGACAGAATCAATGCACTCAGTTGAAAATGAGAGAGAGAGAGAGAGAGAGAGAGAGAGAGAGAGAGAGAGATCACTTGGAATGCGCTATATAGCAGACTATATATAAACTTTTCGTACATATTTCCTGTATATAATCTATCTTTCTGTCTCCAGAATGTTGGCAAGTATAGTTCGATTTTTCACATCTGCATATTGGACCCTGGAAATTAATAAATGAAATTTAAATATGTGGTGAAACATTAATGTAACTAGGCTTTTTATCAGTTTATATCGTTCTTTCTGCCAGACTACTATAACACTTCATACTGTCACCCCAAGGTTTCAGAGGAATCGTTGTGCACAGTTACAAAATACCTCAGTCATATCTCAAAGATTCTTTTACAATGTGTACAACTTTTATAATAGTTAACACGCATAAACACACATACCCACGCATATACGTACCCACATATCCACGTAAACACGTACCCACATATCCACACACACATGCACCCACATATCCACGCACACACGTACCCATATATCCATGCACACACGTACCCATATATCCACGCACACATGTACCCACATATCCACGCACACATATACCCACCCACATGTCCACACACACGTACCCACATATCAACGCACATACGTACCCATATATGCACATGTACCCACATATCCAAGCACACACGTACCCACATATCTACGCATACAAGGATAAGCATTATAAGAATGTGTCCACTTTTTCTGCTGAAAGCGCGGTGATAATAAGGTTTTGCTGCTGGAAATGATACTTGTTTGCTGCTGGAATTGATACATGTTTGCTGCTGCAAATGATACATCTTTGCCGATGCAAGTGACACGTGTTTCAAGCGTTTTCTTTCTCTTTTCTTGTTAGCATGCTTAATGAGTACATATGAGAGTGGTTGTTGAAGACTGTATATAAAATTACATAAGAAAAAGTATCAGTAACTATGCTTAACACTTATTTCGAGACAAGGTTGGGGGGGGGGAGAATGAATAAAGGCTAGTGGCTTATCACCCCCGGGGCTGCCAACAAATTGACTTTTGGGACAACCCCACATGTTCCAGACAGGCTGATATTGTAAAATATTTTCCTTTGCGTTAAATTCAGTTCCTCCTGGCTTGAATTTGTATTTAGCTCAGTTTTTCTGACACTCTCACTTACAAAGGCATACAACTTGGGATAAAGATCATTACGTGTACAAGATTCTTCTGTGAAATAAATACACTGATATTTATTTTTCCACCACAGCGACCACCATTAACCTTTGCTTTTAGAAATGTTTATCAGACAATATTGCTCGCAGGTTAGTGAAACTTGGTATGTACATGTATTATGAAGAGTACTATAGCCTACAGTAAAATTTGGGTTACTATGACCTATATTTCACACTTACGTTACCCATGTTAGCCTTTGTGTTTATCGAAGTTTCTCTGACACTACTGCCCGCAGATATTTCATGAGAAGTTTTACTACACTCTTCGATCAAAGCTAAGTCAATGTGACCTATATATCATGCGCCACTAATAAGTCTTAACATTTGCGTGTAGCTTGTTTTGTTTTTAGGCCCTAAATTTGCAGAATGGTATAACTTAATACACATGATGATTGTGATTTGTGATTTTTGGGGTTTAGTGCCATTAGTAAAACATGACAGGTCATACATGGAGGATCAGTATATTTGCTGGAGAAAGAGCCCATGAAGGCCCCGGGAAGAACCACCGACCCACGGGAAGCTATTGACAAACTTCATCACATACCCACATTGGTCGAGTCAAGATTCGAACCCACGCGTAAAGAGGTGAGAAGCGACTGATTCGTAAAGGCGAGTGCCTTAGACTGCTCTGGGCTCAGATACATAGGATGCTATAGTAATACAAACTTGACTTTATATATATATATATATATATATATATATATATATATATATATATATATATATATATATATATATATATATATATAAAGTTTCTATGCTGTATGCTCCTCTATACATTTGCTTGCCAAAAAGATCTTTTCATGTATTAGCCGTTCCACGCACTGCGTAATATGGTCAAGTTATTGGTCATCTATAACCGGTTGTTGTGGTTGCATTACACCGTCATTGTGGATGGGTGTTATTATAGCTTAAATTAATCAAAACCTATTCTGTAATGAATTTAAATAATATTAAATCATTCTTTATGATAACATGATACAAGATATGAGAAAATGTGCACATTTTGTCAGTTACTGGGCTTAATTCATACTGCTGTTCACAGCTAGTTACGCCATCTAGGTAAATCAAGAAGCCCCAATTAAAACTATAGGCATTCAAGCTTATAAAGTAAGGAAAAACTATTTTAAATAGCTTATATGATAAAATGTACTTGTTAGGAGCATCGCGAGGTGGTATTATTTTCGAATAAGATGCAGGTTTTTATGGCCTTATTTCCAGTGGTGTAGTGCTGTGGGAACACGTGGGCACGACGTTCCCTTTCTTTTTTGCTCTCGCCATTGTCCTCGCCCCCCCCCCCCGCATCTGAGTAACATGCGTTCCCTCACTTCTTTATTGCGTTTATTGAACACAACACCACTCCCTATTTCTATTTGTTTTTGAATCAACACAAATTTCCTTAAGAATGAGTTTATGGCGGCATGTGCCATACTGTAACACTTGGTGCAGTGTGTACTGTCATTCTTTTCCATATTATTTCGTTAGAACTGCACACAATTTCATCCAAAAAGCACAACTTAAAAGACATCAGCTGATAAAAGTCAAAATGGTTTATGAAATCAGTTCTATAAAGACACTCACCAGGATGTTTATATATGTTATTGGGAAACAATGCGACTAACATGATATGTGGACTGGAAACTCTCTGCCTATTCTAGAAGACCTAATGTGTTTACAAGCTCTATGCAGCCGAGTTCCCAACTTCCCAGTGCACTCTGTACGATCATAACTTAGACTTTTTGTTGAGTTGCCAGAGAAGCTCATTCCCATCAAATATTTTGCAAGCCACATTGCTCCTATATTTCATTATTAAATAAGAAAAAATGTATCCTTTGTTGGCACAACCTTTGACAGTGCATTGCTGTAATTCATTTAAAATGTATCATTTATTGGCACAGCCAGTGACAGTGCATTACAGTAATCCATTAAAATGTATCCTTTGTTGGTACAAGAGGTGACAATGAATTGCTGCAGTTCACTTAAAATGTACCCTTTATTGACACAACCTGTGCAGTGCATTACTGTAATCCATTTAAAATGTATATTTTGTTAGCTCAAGCGGTGACAGAGCATTTGTGTCATTCCTTTAAAATGTATCCATTGATGATACAAACTTTGGCAATGGATTGGTGTAATTCATTTCAATTTTACCCTTTGTTGGCAGAAGTTGTGAAAATGTATTAGTGTAATTCATTTAAAATGTATACTTTGTTGGTTCACGCTGTGAGAGCACATTAATGTATTTCATTTTGTCATTGTATCAATGTTTTGGAAACAAATGAGAGCCAAAATATGAATTTTGAATTTGTATAGATAATCAATGTTATGTTGTAAATTTGAATAGATAACGTGTACCATGGCATGTTGTAAATTTGTATAGATAATTTGTATCATGGCATGTTGTAAACCACTTTTCAAACATTGCGTCGTCCCATATACATGCATATAATTTAGACATATTTTGTCTGTACATTGAACTTTGCATTGACACTGTTTCGGACTTCGTTACTATTTTAATAGTTTAAAATTAAAAATCAAGGTTGAATTAAGACAGCTAAATAAAGATCGTATCACTGACACTATCTCTGTCACTGTCTGTCATAAAATTACCAAAATTTATCAAAATGGACGGGAAGTTTGTTGTTTTTTTTTCGAAACTTGCATTAGGAAAATATTCTGCTAGTTTTAAATAGGAAAGGTAGAACATATAAATTGCGTTCCAACTTATTTAGAATAGGTCTAGATGCAGACTAGTGTATTCAGCTTTTAAACTTACATTCTGTGTATAGTCTTAACGTAAACATTGCTTACTGTGTACAGTCTTAATGTAAACATTATTAACTGTGCATAGTCTTAATGTAATACTGTTAACTGTGTATGGCCTTGATGTAAACAGTACTAATGTGTATAGTGTTAATGAAATAGTGTTAACTGTGAATAGTCTTAATGTAAACAGTATTAACATAACAATGTTACAGGTATCTAAGTAAACACACCTTGGTTTACAGCTTCGGGGAAAATTTATTCCTGCTGCGCCTTTGATCGTGCTGCCCAGCCGACTACCGGGTACCTCATTTGCATATGAAAGGAATCGGGCGATATCTGTCAGCTCTCTGAAGTTTTCCAGTCCCCGTATTATTTTCAGTTACTTTGTTGAGTTTATGTGCAGTTGATCCTATCTGCACATTGTACTGCACATATTGGAAATAGATTTTACAGCTGAAATCGATACACAGCAAGTAATGTCATTGAAATATGCACAGCAAATTGCCTTTAAGTTCCGTATAGAGATATATTACATGGATGCGTATTGTACGTAATAATAAAAAATATATTACTGGGGTTAGGGATGGGCAGGGAGAATCACGTTTTAGGATAGGAGAGTGGTTTGCCTTTTCAGGACTACCCTGGGTAGTGCAACACAGAATTCTGCACACATTCTCAAGTTATCTCCATCATCTTGTTTTAGATATGATTGCCCACCCCCAACAATGTATCTAATCATACACTATGTTGATTTCATATCACTATACCATTCATGTTGCAGTTCTTTTCAGCCTGTAAACATCTTTAATCGGCAAGTATGACTGAGCGGAGAATGCAATCTGGTTAAAATCAGATCTCCACTGTCCTGCGTGAAGATCTGGCATCGACCGCTTAGGGGTCATGTTCTGGTGACCTATGTTATTACCATACTCGCTATTTTTATCAGCCAATCAGATGAAGCCTCGGGGGAATGAGCAGTATAGCTGAAGAGCATTACTTTGTGCCTAACGATTTCATTCATTTTCAAATTTCTGAAAGCTGCATTTCCATTGGCTAACTCAAAGGTCACCAGAACATGACCCCAAAGCGGTTGCTGTCAGATCTTCACCCAGGACAGTGGAGTTCTGATTTTAATTAGATTGACGGATAATGCTAATTTTCATGGATTTTTTTCAATGTTGAGGCCAATGTGCTATTCTCCGTTATTACGTTCTGTTAGGATAGAAATGGGAGGTGATAAACGTTTGACCTAAATATCAGACCTATTTATCTGAGATATTTATTCAGTCGTGGATAATGACACATGTCACACAAAACATATTCTGTCCTAAATCTGAGCAATAATTAATCTTATTTGTACAAGAATAAGGGAAAATGCATCTAATAAAGCTACATGCACGACCTCTTTCATTCTGCCCTAGAGTTTAAAGAATCATCAGGACTATAGTTGTCGTTTGCTACAGTAAGTGACTCCTCATTTGTCGTTGACACACCGTTTTCATTCTTTTCAGGGGAAATTCACGTTCTGCATGTACATGGATTAAAATAAAAATCTTAATATCAAGACTTGTTGCCTCTATGTTGATATACAAGAAATTGACCTATATATATATATATATATATATATATATATATATATATATATATATATATATATATATATATATATATATATATATAGTTACGTGTCTGTGCTCGTACAAAAGTAACAAAGAAAAGAGTGAAGCCAACAAGCTTTGTAAAATTTAATAAAATAATTTATTTCCCTAGAACACAAGGTAAAAATAAGAAAAAGGACTTACGGTTTATGAATCTAATCCAAAATTAATCCAAAAATTTAAAATTATAAGTTCTATCAATAAAAAGTCCTTAGTGAATCACAGTTCGAATCCAGATGAAGTTCCAAGATGGAAGGCGATGACATCTTCAATAACCTGTTTTGTCCTGATGTGTCAACAGTTCCTTGTTGAATCACCAAGAATAATATTCCAGTCTGGAATTCCGAATAATTTCCAATAAATGTCTTTGTCCAAGAATTCTGATGAGCACTAGTAATTTCCAGGAAAAATAAATTACTTTAAATTGAATTAAAATAAAAATTCAACTCGAACTGGTCACAACAAAAACACCTTTGAGCTCCAAAGGTTAAAAGCAAGACTGGCTAAAATCACTATGATAACGTGAGTTTTAAGTCTAACTACAACGCAAAACAGATCCCCGTATGGGGTCACGTGATGACTTCCTCCGAGCTGCGTAGAAACATTACATGCCGATTATCACGTACGCTAGGTACAGATTTGATTGTACTGAACGGATCTTACTATAAGATTGAATAATAAAAAAGTTGTTTACTCCAAACTTGAAACTGGCTCTGAATCTAGGTCACCAATTAGCTACAATGTTTCAACTACTGCTTGTTTATCAGGTCAAATAGAACTAAACTGAATTTTCTGGAAAAATGTCAAATCCAGTGAATAAAGTTGTTATTACAATAACATGTAATGAAATAAAATAAATAAAAAATTAAAACTAACACAAGTAATTAAATTACACATACATAACACTTCCTTCCCTAAAGAAAAAGAAAGATTTATATAATAAAGCTTTCTTTTTACCATATGTTAATTATACATGACGTAAAAAAAAATACATAAGAAGAACTCTTATTTATCACATAGTCGGTACACTTCGCCTACAGTGTGTGCAGTTTCATATTTTTGATATTATACGTGTAAACATATCACTTCATGTGATTCTGATTGGTCCAAATAAGCCCATGAAATTATTGTGCAGATCCTCTTTACTGATTGGCTGGGATCGTGGGAAAACGTTTTTAACCCCGCCTTCTGGAATGTTTTGTTTTGAATGAACATTTTTGGGCGGCCATTTTTTAACTCGACTCGCGAAAGGAAATTGAGGAAAAATTATCTCGGCTGTCTGAATATGGATATGTTACCCCCACAGGGGTTTGTTATGTTTAACAATATCATCATAAGAAAAATGGCGTAAAACTACAAGACAAGAACAACAATAAGAAGTAAAACTAAGGGTATTGCTTATTTGATAGCGGGTGGCGGGGGGCGGTATATCTGTAACATAGATATAGAATCCACCGTATATACAAGCGTGGTTTAAATGTTAACTTAAAGAAGTAACTAAACTCACCTCTGTTCACAGAAGAATCTGGACATAAATGGGTCTCCTAACTGACAGAACGTTATCCAACCACAGCATCTTTACGTAGTATATATGGAATGTAAATCCGACACGAAAAGAAATTTGTTGACGTCTTCTGTACAGTCTATTGTTCCAAATCAAATACTGTAAATATCCGGTCACAAATGCATTGCAGTAAATGTGTGAATTTTTTGCATCCAGTAATCCTATTTCAGATGAAGATCGCAACAATGTAACGTTTAGTTCTGAAAGTGACATTTTAGGGTAAACATGTACTCTACTGTAGGCCTGCTGTACTGTGTACCGTATCAAACAATGTGGCAGCATCACATCGCATTGATCATTCTGTTTTGAAAAATGATTTTGTCGTTATAAAATGTTCTGTTTATTCGGATGGAAGCTTTTTCTTTGATTTACAGTTTGTAAAACAGTACAATCTACTTTTACCAGTTCAGCTTTGTTTGGGACTATATTTTATGCACAACAAATGAAAGGTGCACCGTCTGTCAGAATGAACGAAATTATTCGTTCTTCTTTCTATCTAAATTATTTCCACTGAAATAAAAACTGTGATAAAAAGACTCTCAAATGGGTAACGATTTAATATTAAATTTATGAAACTCGTTGAATAATGTCCGCTTTTGCTCGCCAAGGCTCGCAAAAGCTGGACATTATTCAACTCGTTTCATAAATTCAATATTAAATCATTACCCATTTGAGATCCTCTATGAATTATACAAAGTGTACATGAAATAAGATTTATATACACGGGAAAGTACATCTGCTATTAAGTTGTCTTTTCCCTTGATTTGCCTGATGTCAATATTATGTTCCTGTAACAACAAACTCCACCTTAATAATCTTTGATTTTTGTTTTTCATCTTGTCGATGAGAGTAAGGGGGTTGTGATCACTAAACACAACAATTTGAGAAGGAGCAGAACTAAGGTAAACTTCAAAATGTAGTAATGCCAATATCAAAGCCAAACTTTCCTTCTCGCCTGTTGAATAATTTCTTTGGAGTTTATTTCATTTCTTAGAAAAATATCACATTGGATGATCAACACCATTTCTATCTTCTTGAATCAATACTGCTCCAACTCCATCATCACTTGCATCAACAGACAGTTGAAATTATTGACTGAAATTTGGAGCTGTAAGAACTGGTGCACTTTTAAGTATGGCCTTTAACTTATCAAAAGCCTCCTGACCTTTTTTAGTCCAAAGAAACTTGTTTTTCATGCTCAATAAATTTGTCAGGGGTTCAGCAATATTAGAAAAATTGAAACAAAATTTTCGATAGTACCCAGCCATACCTAATGATCGCATCAGTTGCTTTTTACTGACAGGCACAGAGAATTCAGAGATAGCCTTGACCTTAGCATCTATAGGTTGAACTTGTCCATGTCCCACAATATGTCCTAGAAAAGTTACACAAGCACGGCAGAACTCACTTTTGGATAAATTGATTGTCAAATTTGCATCATTGAGTCTGTCAAAGAATTTCTGAATTGTGGCTAGATGTTCTTTCCAAGTGTCGGTGTAGATGATGACATCATCGATGTAAGCATCACAATTATCTAGACCAGAGGTAATCATATTCATCAAACGTTGAAAAGTACTTGGCGAACCCTTCATCCCAAACGGCATCACTTTATATTTATAGAATCCATCACGAATGCCGAAATTTCCTTTGCTCTTTCCGTTAGTGGAATTTGCCAAAATCCTTTCATAAGGTCAAATTTGGTGACATACTTGGCATTTCCAATTTTATCAATGCAGTCATCGATTCTTGGTAATGGAGATGAATCTGTTTTAGTCACACTGTTCACCTTCCTATAATCAGTGCACATACGGAAAGTTTTATCTGGTTTCGGAACAAGTATACATGGTGAACTCCAGTCACTTTTACTGGGCTCTATGAAATCATTCTCCAACAAATACTGAGTTTCTTTTTTTCAAGTATTCCTGTTTAAGAGGGTTCATCCTGTATGGGTGTTGTTTCACAGGTTTGTAATTTATAATTTCAAGGTCATGAAAAATGTTGTTCTCGTAGGAACATCTGGAAATAAGTGCTCATATTCAAATAATAACTGTTTAAGTTCATTCCTTTCTTGTTGTTGCAAATGTGAAAGTTTCTGGTCCAGATTATTCATAATTTCCGAATTCCGAAGATTTGTCACTCCAAAATCAATAGAGTCCGATTGAATTCCTTCACTTCAATCCTCAGTGAGCGGGACAGGTACAACTAAATTAATTGCATGATTTACCTGGCTGTCTCTCTCAATATACTGGTACTCCATTAAGTTATTTAGATCAGAGAACTATTATTATAATTTAACTCATTCATTTTCTTCTTTACTTTGTAAGGGCCGTAATACCTGATCTGAAGAACATTTTGAAGAATGAGCAAGAGAGAAAGAACTCCATTACCACACTAAAAAGTTCTCTCTATTAAAGTTCTGTGAAACCATAATTTTACTTTTGACTTGAATTGCTGGATGCCAAATTCAAGGATAACTAGCTGTAAAATTCCAGACATAAAATTTGACCCTTGATCCGATTGGACAGATTTTGGAAGGCCAAATTGAGTTAAAAAATTTATCGAAGCTTTTACTATTTTAGTTTTTATATTCCTCAAAGGAACTGCCTCTGGGAATCTTGTTGATGCACACATAATGGTCAACAAGTGTTGGTTGCCTGACTTTATCTTAGGTATGGGACCAACACAATCTACCATTATTTTATTAAATGGTTCGTAAAATGCAGGAATAGGTTGTAGATGAGCCTTAGGTATCTTCTGATTGGGTTTTCCTACCATTTGACAAGTATGACAAGATCTACAGTATTTACAAACATTACTTTTGATTTTTGGACAATAAAAGTGATTCAAGATCTTGTGATAAGTCTTATTAATCCCTAAATGACCAGCCAGAGGAGTTTCGTAGGCCAGACTAAGCATTTCCTGTCTGTAAGATTTTGGAACTACAATTTGATGGTTCACTGACCACTCATCACCAGCAGGTACCTCGGGAGGTCTCCATTTTCTTATAAGAATTCCATTTTTAATGAAATAACAGACAGGTACATCAGTAGCTTCAGTTTCACTAATGACCCTCTGAAACAAACAGGAGATCTCAGGATCTTTTTCCTGTTCGACGACAAGTGATTGTCGGTTGTCACCCTGATAAGAAAAAAGAGAATGAGTAGTTAAAGGAGGATCACTGTGATGAATACCTTTTGATTTATCCAAACAAGGAGTGAAAGTGACCTCATCAAAAGCCTGACCAATACATGTATCAGCTAAAGGAATACTTTCCTTATCGAGATCATTCCAAGAGCTTTCTTTGCCATAGCTCTGGTAACTGCACAAGCTGGGTATAAATCATGGAATTCTTTTTCAGTTGGATCGACTTTCCGATCCAAACAAGGCTTGTCAGTTACAAGTGGATTAACCACAACCTTATCTCCAGCTAGGCCATTGCCTAGTAATAAATGAATGCCCTGAACGGGTAACAAAGTCACTATTCCGACTGTCACAGGTCTTGAAACTAAGTCTGATGACAAATGTACACAATGGAGAGGAACATTAACAAAGCCGCACTCTACTCCCTGAATATGAACACTCTCATTTGAAGAAGACTTCTCAGAAAAAGGCAAAGTACTTGATAATAAAAGACTCTGAGAAGCTCCTGTGTCCCTTAACATTTTAATAGGGATGGGATTGGCCAAATCACCCAAGAGTGATATAGAACCCTTTGACATGAATGGTTCATAATCCTCCATAATAAAATCAGACTGGTGTTTATTATACCCAACAAATGTATTGCTTTCAATACATGACCGTGACTTTGACCTCTTAGAAATAAGAGCATTTGGGATAGGTCTGTCTTGATTCTGATGGTTATTTTTCAATTTGAAGCAATCAGAAATAACGTGTCCTTTCTTCTTGCAATAGGTACACGTAGGAAGAGACAAGATTTTGGTCAAGCTTATCATCAGCTTGATTTTTAAAAGTTGTGCCAGACTGAGTTTTAGAAGGGCTCGTATGAGGCTGAAATACCTTTTTACCAGAAGACTCCTAAGTGGAAGACTTGCCTACAACACGAACTTTATGAGCTAAGAATACTCGTCAGCAGCAAGAGCAGCATTTTCCAAGGTTTCGATCTTATGCTCAGCAAGATAAATCCTAATGTCACTATGGACACAGTTCCTGAACTCTTCATCTAATATGAGTTGTCTGAGACTTTCGTAATCTCTGTTAACCTTTCTAGAAGAGCACCACCTATCAAATTGTTGTGCTTTTTCCCATGCAAATTCGACATAGGTCTGGTCAGATGCCTTTTTATAGTACCTTAATTTTTGCCGATAAGCCTCAGGGACTAACTCATAACCCTTTAAAATGCATTCCTTAACCACAACATATTCAGCACTCTGCTGTAGTGACAGTGAAATGTAAATATCACGAGCTCTACCAGTAAGTGCACATTGGAATAATGGAGTCCAGTATTCCCTTGGTCACTTCAAACTTTCAGCAACTTTTTCAAAACGAGGAAAATATTGGTCTGCTTCTTTTTCCAGAAAAGGGGGTACTAACTTGATATTTCTTAAAACATCAAAAGTAGGGAGTGTTTTCCTTTTGCCAGCTCTAACTCTTTTAACCGAATCTGAAATTCCCTTTCTTCCTTTTCTCTTTGCATTTGCATTTGCATTAGCCTATCTGCTTTTTCTTTCTCAAATTGCATTTGTCTTACTTCCCTGTCTCTTTCCATTTATATCATTTCTATCTGAAACTGAACCTGTCTTATCTCTAATTCCAACATTTTTTAGCTGTTCTTCCATTTTCAAAATTTCCAACCACTCCTGGGTAAAATGAAAAAAAATTCTCTACTTTTGATCATATTGTAAAAAGCCTGTTGATTCCACTAAAAATTTAAAACAAAATGTCAAATAATACATGGGATTTAAAACATTCTGAAAACTAGGGGAATTTAAATTTCAAAAGAAAATTTTCTGAAATATTTTAGCCAAAATTCATATATCCAGGACGAGCCTGCAATTTTCTTTGTTACGTGTCTAGGCTCTTTCAAAAGTAACAAAGAAAAGAGTACAACCAACAAGCTTTGTAAAATTTAACAAAATAATTTATTTCCCTAGAAAACAAGGTAAAAATAAGAAAAAGGACTTACGGTTTATGAGTCTAATCCAAAATTAATCCAAAAATTTAAAATTATAAGTCCTATCAATGAAAAGTCCTTAGTGAATCACAGTTCGAATCCAGATGAAGTTCCAAGATGGAAGGCGATGACGTCTTCAATAACCTGCTTTGTCCTGATGTATCAACAGTTCCTTGTTGAACCACCAAGAATAACATTCCAGTTTGGAATTCCGAATAATTTCCAATAAATGTCTTTGTCCAAGAATTCTGATGAGCACTAGTAATTTCCTGGGAAAATAAATTACTTTAAATTGAATTAAAATAAAAATTCAACTCAAACTGGCCACAACAAAACCATCTTTGAGCTCCAAAGGTTAAAAGCAAGACTGGCCAAAATCACTATGATAACGTGAGTTTTAAGTCTTACTACAACGCAAAACAAATCACTTCCTCCGATCTGCTTAGAAACATTACATGCCGATTATCACGTACGCTAGGTACAGATTTGATTCTAATGAACGAATCTTACTATAAGATTGAATAATAAAAAAAAATAAAAAAGTTGTTTACTCCAAACTTGAAACTGGCTCTGAATCTAGGTCACCAATTAGCTACAATGTTTCAACTACTGCTTGTTTATCAGGTCAAATAGAACTAAACTGAATTTTCTGGAAAAATGTCAAATCCAGTGAATAAAGTTATTATTACAATACCATGTAATGAAATAAAAGAAAAGAAAAAAAATTTAAAACTAACACACAAGTGATTAAATTACATATACATAACAATATCATCGGTTGACCATCGGGGCTCGATGAAGTCAATCCTGCGCTGCTCTTCGCTGATGGGTCCTCATGTGGCTGATGAGTCCGATACGAAATGCGCATGTCCTGGAGCAGTGTGGGCACTGGAGGCATGGGTTGGTTCTTGACGTTGAGGCCTTCCTGCGTTCACTGGCGTCGGCGACTTATGTTCTACGGGCATACTCGAAGGTTTTGCTTCCATTACGAACAGCTGAACGGCAGCCAGATCTATTCTTGGCGCAGGACTCGAGGTCTGTCGCAGATATCGAGCAGCATCGCAGGCAGTCCTTGATGGAGTCTTTGAATCTTTTCTTCGGGCGACCAAATTTTCTGTGCCCAGTAGATAGAACTCCATACAAAATCTGACGTGCATTCGAGACTCCTCCATACGGATGACATGATCCGTCCACCAGAGTTGGGCTCTGTGACCATCGCTTCGATACTAGTTAAGCCTGCTCTATCCATCACTTCTAGGTTCGTCACTCTGTCTTGCCATTTGACGTCCATAATCCAACGCAGGGCTCTCGTGTGCAAGCGCTCAAGCTGCTTGATGTGCTTCTTGTATGTTGTCCAGGTCTCACATCCATATAGGAGGCTTGTTAGCACAACTGCATGATACACCTTTATCTTGGTGGTCAGTTTGATATTCCTGTGACTCAACACACGAGAGCAGAAACCTCCTAGTGATTGACTGGCGCTGATGATGCGTGCCGTTATCTCTTTGTCTAGCGATCCATCGGAAGATATGATGCTTCCAAGGTACTTGAAGTGATCGACAGCTTTTAGTTGGGAGTCTTCAAGAGACACAATCGGGGAGCGAGCTATGGTGCCTGGGACATGTTGGTGAAGAACCTTTTTCTTGTTCAGACTGATAGTGAGTCCGAGTCGAAGCTTCCGCGAAACGAGTAACTATAATCTGGAGATCTGCTTCCGTATGTGCCATGAGAGCACAGTCATCCGGGAATGTGCTTTAAGAATAAGTTTCTCCATTGTTTTGTACCTGGCATTCAGTCGGCGAGGGTCGAAGAGAGAGCCATCCAGTCTGTACTTTACGTACACTCCTTTCTGGAGATCACGTGTTCAGGGCACATGTGAAGAAGAGGTTGAATAATACTGGGGCGAGAACACAACCCTGCTTCACGCCGTTAGAAACGTTGAATGGCTCAGTGACATCCCCGTTGTTGAGAACGGATCCCGTCATGCCGTCGTGGAAAAGTCGGATCATCTTAATGAACTTACTAGGGCAACCGAGTCGTGCTAATATGACCCATAGTGCATCTCTGTTGACCGTATCGAAGGCCTTTGTGAAATCTATGAAGACACCGTAGAAGTTCATGTTTTGTTCAATACACGTTTCCTGAATCTGTTTCACTGTAAAGATCATGTCGATCGTCCTTCGATCTGGTCTGAGGCCACATTGGGCTTCCGGCTGTATGGCATCCGAGACATCTCCGACCAGACGGTTGAGAAGGATGCGCGCCATAATCTTGCCTGCAATGCACAGGAGTGATATGCCTCGATAGTTACCGAAGTCAGCTTTGTCCCTTTGTTTTTGTATAGGGTGACAATCATTGCGTCTTTGAACTCCTGTGGCATGGACTCCTCCACCCAAATGCTGATCAGGATACTGTGCAGTGCATCAAGGGCCGTAGGGCTAGCTGCTTTGAGGTGTTCAACAGGAATTCCATCCGCGCCTGGTGCCTTGCCAGAGCTGATCATGTTGATGGCTCGCTTGACTTCTTCCGTGGTAGGGAGCAAGTCCAGGTCCGAGATAGTTGGCTTCGGAGCAATTGTGTCTAACGCTGCAGTGTCTACGGTGGAGGGCATGTTCAGTATGTTGGAGAAGTGTTCCTTCCACCTTTGGGTGATACTCTCTTTGTCCTTGAGCAGAGTGGTCTCGTCAGAAGAGATTACCGGGGTACTGCAGGCTTTCGACGGTCCATAGACATTTTTCAGGGACCTGAAAAACTCTTTCGAGTTTCTAGTGTCTGCGTAATGCTGGACTTCATCTGCTTTGCGGTTCTACCAGCTATTCTGCATAATGCGGAGTTCTCTATGGGCTTTGCTCTGCAGGTGCTTGAAGCGATCACGTTTTGAGACTGAGTCAACGTCGTTCTGCCATTCTATAAAGGCCTCTCACTTTTGTTGAAGGAGGATGCTTATCACTTCGTTATTTTCGTCAAACCAGTCTTGGTGGACTTTTCTTTTGGGTCCTAGGACGACCTTCGCAGACTCATTCATCATGTCCTTGAGCTGGTTCCACTTTGACGTTGGGTCACCAGTCAGAGGTCCGTCCGCAGTCTATAGGTTTCAATGTGAACTTGATATTTCTTTCTCACCAGCGGATGGTTAAGCCTTGCAGTGTTGAACTTGGTCCGGGTAAGCTTCGTCTTTTTGCGCTGCGGCAGGACGATGTCAAGGATAGCCCTGACTAATCGATGATCCGTCCAGCACTCGGCTCCCTTCAAGGCTCTTGTTATTCGTACATCACGGACATCTCTGTTACGGGCGATGATATAGTCGATCAGATGCCATTGTTTGGATCTGGGATGCATCCAAGTCGCTTTATACTTGTTCTTCTGACGAAAGAGTGTGTTCGAGATAGTCAAATGATTCTCTGCACACATCGTCAGTAGAACAGTCCATTCTTGTTAATTTTTCCGATTCCATGCTGTCCCAATACTCCATTCCAGCTTTCGTACTTATGACCCACTCGGGCGTTAAAATCACTAAGTACGACGAGTTTGTCGCAAGCTGGGGTAGCTTTTACGAGGGCTTCCTTGTCTTCTTCGCTGCTGCTCAACGTGGGGGCATGCGAACTGATGATGGTGATATACCGTGATTTAGAGAGGGGACACGGAGTTGCATCAAGCGTTCGTTCAGATGCGTAGGAACCGCTGAGAATTGACGCAAAAGTGCAGTACGAATGGCAAAACCGACTCCGTGGATTCTTTGTTCATCTTCTGTTTTCCCCTTCCAGAAGAAGGTGTATCCACCCTCGGGTTCGCAGACAGATCCTACATTGGCTAGACGTGCCTCGCTAAGAGCGGCAATGTCAATCTTGTATCGGCCTAGTTCTTTGGCTATGAGGGCTGTTCTTCTCTGAGGCCTGGGTGTATCTTCTCTGTCCATGAGTGTCGTACGTTCCATGTACCGATAATGAGTTTGGTTTGTTTATGCTTGTGATGTCGACCGCATTACGGGTTAACTGCCAACAGCGGCTAGCCGGTCAGTTGGTTTATAGGAGAGGCAATGTTTAGGACACCTTTTCTAGTTCCTTTCCTTACTAGGGTGAGCAGTGCTGACCTAAAAAGGGCTGCTCAGTCGCCTGGGTTGCTGCCGGACTTCTTTGCTCTCCTGGTTCAAAGAAAAACGACCACTTGTCCACAGACCGCCTCCGTGTAGGTGTGGAACTACGACTGCCAGTAGTAAACTCTACCTGTCGCTTCGTCCCTCCCCCATCGCCGTTGGACTTGGAAGATGCGCAGAGTAGAAAGAAAGAAAGGGGACTCAGGGGTTTGAGTGAAGAGCGTTGCACAAGAAAAACCTGCGCGTGAAGGAGATTATGGTGAAGAAGCTGTTGCGCTGAAGCAACCTCACCCTCTAGGCCGTAGAAGTCGTAGTCCATTGGCACAATAACTCGTTACGGCTGGCAACTTTGGCTGCAGTGCATAGCCAGATCTTATTTTGTGCTTGTGTGTGTTAATCCTGATTCTTTGTGTGTGTGTGTGTGTATATATATATATATATATATATAGTATATAGGCATATATATATATATATAAGGTGTTATGTTATAAGGAGGTTATGTTGTTATATATATATGCGTATATATATATATATATCTGTGTGTGTGTGTGTGTGTTGAAGATGGTCCAATAATCATAGGGCAGTTTAACTCGTGACGTAATCCATGGATATTGCAAGAGTAAGAGTCAGGAAGGGCAAGTAATGACACAACTGGTATGTTAGCCGGCAGTTGTACAAAGCAAATATGGGTCTTGATACTTTTTAGCTGTATAACTTAGAACGTCCTAGAAATGAGGTACGATTTGGAAACCTTGCCAGATTACTTTTCCCTGTCAGTAATGTTTGTTGCTCTGGTCACCTACAAAAAGTAAGTTGTTGATCAAGCGGTTGAATTTGCAACACTTTTGAAAAGGAAACAAGCGTAAATATTTATCAAAATTATGAGGAGCAGGGAATTACTCCAAGATTGTATCCATATATCTTTTTCCTTTCATGGCTCTATAATTTCAGAGGCAGAGGGTTATCAGCGGGCAACCAGGCAAAGAAACTGGTAGCCCAGTTTAAATTCAGTAACCCAGGAGAGGCAAATTAACATGAACCATTAGTTTCAAGACTTCTCTTCTTCCTTGTTATCGGACATAACTATTTATTATCCTTTGGTAAAATATTTCCAAAATTAAGTTTTGAAGAAAATGTATAGCTTATAATCATATATTGTGGTTACTAGGGTAGCCAAATTCAATATTCGGTAGCCCATATCTACTGTCGTAGCACCTGGGCTCCGGACACAACATTTGTCGGATTCTGTATTTAAATTTAAATAACGCAGGATGAACACACACACACATAAGCACGCACGCACGCGCGTCACACCTATTACCTCCACCATCTCCACAAATAACAACACGACTGTATTACGAATTCTTAGTATTGATGCTTTCAGAACAATACGTCCAACAGGAATGGGGAACATTTTAAAAACAACTGACTTGTATGATTCTGCCAAGGAATCTCAGAGTGAAGAGCCAGAAAACCACGAACCAGAGGTGATGACAACAGGGACAGCAGTTGATGATCTTGAAGTTAGTAATGATAGACTTGAAATCTCAGAACAAACTGCATCGGATTATGCGAGCCTATCGTCGTCCTATAATAGTGTCTCGTCTGAAATAGGCTCGTTTAAGGTATCACCACGTTTAACCTCGAGTGAAAGCCAGGACTTTGAATCGGACGAGCATGAGTTGGAGGTTGCAGACTTTCATCGTATGCTTTCATTGGATGACCAGGGATTATCAGAGATTAATCTGACAGAAAAAGTGGAAAGAAGGCATGCGGATGATGGAGTAACCCAAAGGAATCTAGGGGAAGAAGAGAGTAGACATGAAACGGATGCTGATTCTGGTTCTTGTAATCCTATTGGTATACGTGGTAGTCCAGAAAAGCAAGTGGACAAACAAACTTGTTCAACACCAGGAGCTGAACATGAAGAAGAGCAGACAATGTTGGATGACGCCGTCCCACAGTCTGGTTTGGAACACAACAGGGACAAATCGTTAAAGATGAATAGTGATGCTGATCTTTGCAACTCATTTGGTGCATGTGGAGGCCAAGATGAGCGAGGAGATAACTTGGCGATTTCAACGGCAGGAGGTCAAGCATTGGCAGTTCACGTCTCTCCTCCTGAAATTGATCAGGTACGTGTCTTTTGTAAACAAACAAGACTAGGCTAAAAATCCTGACCGATGAACTTTATGTGTATTTTCTTGATCTTGCACAATGATTTCTACTTAAACGCAGAAAAGCAGGAATTGGCTGAATATATAATTATCGCCTGTCAAGAGTAACTGAAAACATTAATTAGCTAAATTTATCAGTGCATAGTACAGTATATTTTACATATCATGCGGATGTCTTCCTTTTTAACCCGTCTTTCTTTCTCCAATGATTAGCAGTACATGTATTTTTTTCAGACAGTAGTAACTGGGTCTGGACAGATACTGTTGCTACTGGATCATGCCAAACAGGCCTTATCTGCAGGTCAGCATGATCTTGCAAATAAACTTGTTACCAGAGTATACCAAAGCTTAGGCACCATGGCAAATAGAATGGAGGATTGCTTTGTGGCCCTCGGATACGACACATGCAGTGATGTGTTTCATGGGGTAAGTTGAAGTTCGACAGTTATGATCAAGTAACCCAACAATTCAACATGACTTTTTTAAGACATGCCTTAGAAGATATACACAGTCAAAGGTGATTGGTATTTTTCCGCATTCCAGAGACCGTGAAATGTAACGAGGAATAATGGTATCCATCATGACTATATATTTCTAGAGATTTGTATAACAGTTATCAACTTAAGACTGTCCATGTCCAATAGTTAGATCAGAAACAAAATGTTTACTCCATTGGTATACATTTATACAAAGTCTTCGATAATACATTTTTATTTGAACTAATAATTGCTTTGAAAAATGAAACATTTTCCTTTTAGGCTTAGCTATATTCTCTACACTGAGGAAGTGTAAAGATTCACTCAAGGTAGATATATAAAGGGCTACACTATACAAAATGAGGGATTGATCATGTTACATTTGTGCTTGTATTGGACGTTGTTGAGTGCAGTTCAGTGACTTCCTGATGGAATTTTGACACTTGTAACTTTACACTCACAATGTATATAGCCCTTTACATCGTTGGCCCAAACTTTCTTATTCGTGGATTATCTTGTTTGTTAGATTGTCTGCTGTAACAACACTCACCGTGTTGCAACTTAAGTTAACCAAGTCTAACACACAGCTCAGTTAACCTCATACTGGCATTACCGGTGTAAATTAATGGAAGTACACAGGTATTAGTGGAAGATGATCTATACACTGCATAGCTACTGTATTTGATCCTATATTATTTTCTCAGAACTTTCTCGGGAACCTATTTCTGGTAGGACAGTGTACATTTCCTGATACATTAAATAAATAGTGTAAGGCTGGTATTTGCACAATTGTCGTTTGTTACGTTTTGATATTTATTTATAGAACAGAT